>JAZGTJ010001649.1:0-19188 GCA_036877575.1 Botia almorhae | reverse complement strand
ATATATATATATATATATATATATATATATATATTTAAAATAATAAGAATCGTAATACTCTCTTACATAATGCCCCACTACAAAAGTCAGTAGTATGCAACAAAGTACACGGCTTTAAATACAATTCCCATAGTGCAGTGTGCTTGACTTGACCAGCTATTTCCAATGTGATGAATACAAGTATTTCCAAAAGGCAGTATTTATAGATACTGTTTTTATTTTAATTATTTGAGCAGATGGCCAAAATTTAGGACAGTTTTAAACAAACGTGAATAAAAAATAAATCGTTCAAGTAGAAGCAAATTCCACTAAACTCTTGTACCTCACTCATTTACAAATTTTCTTTCTCTGCTAGATCACGTGACTTAGCAGTAAGGCCAGAAACATTATCTTTAAAAGTACATAACACATTTTGCATTACTTTAGCAGTAACAAGCCCATGGGGATGCTAGAGTTGCTTTTACATATCTGTAAATGTTATGCATTCACGTGAACGTAATTGGATATGATAACGTGTGCATATTTGGCGTTCTGTCTGTTTGGATGTTGGATGTCACGGGACAGAGGTGAGGATGGCTATGTAAGGGCCACGTTGGAAAACACGTTGGAAAGACCACACTGAACATAGGCAAATTGCAAGGTTTAGACATCCAGAATACAGACACAAACAGACCATTTTAAACAACAAATTGATAAATGCATCTACTATGTCACATTTGAACAGTCCCCCTTCTCCACATCTGTAAACAGTGGAGCAGTTCTTCTTCTTGGTTTTTAGCGGTGGCTGGCAACCAGCATAATGGAGCATTACCACCACCTTCAGCTCCAGAGTGTGAATTCTAATTATAAGACCTGTCTCCCTAATAAAATCAAATGAAGCAGTTCTTCCACCTACTTCCAGCATGACCTTTCACAACATGATGCATGATTTCAGGGAATGTGTTAGTAAGGCGCCATTTGAAGCTGCATTACAACTTTGTTTGGAACCCAGTTGAATTGTATTAATTTGGGAAAAATCTTGAAATGTTTTCCTCAAAATCCTATTTTTTTTAACTGAAGAAAGAAAAACAAACATTTTGAATGATGTAGGGAATAAATGATTAGGAAATTTTCATTTTGGGGTGAACATATCCTTTAATGATTCTTCTCTGCATAAAGATTCTCTTCAAACTCTTGCTCCACCCAGACAGTTTTTGATCTAAAAGAGCAATTTGACCATATGAAAAGACAGTTTATTCTAGTCCACTTCTTGTTTGATTCACGCACTTGCAGAAAGTACGTTTTGGGCATAATACGTGTCATATGCTGAATACTGAACTCTGAATACTGAATTTTTAGAAAGTGGCATACAAATCTAACCGTCAGATAATTTCATACACTATTAATTTGCATGTGTTAAAGGGAACATCAGATGCTCTATAAAACCCTATCAGAAGTTGGTATGATTCTATAGAGGTTTTATGAAATGTCTGTAACATACTTTTCTTAAAATTCCTCAATGGTTGTGTAAAACAACATCCTTTTTACCTCATTAAAAACAGCTCTGTTCACAACGTTCGCATGTGTCTTTAAATGATAATGAGCTAGCTGAATACAGAGGAGGTTGCATGCCAGGATTGCTTCATTGTCCAGTGCACCTCTGTCTGGGTATAAAATTATTTGCACTACAATATACTGAAAGAAGCTAAGGTTTATCCAAAATGTTTATCAAAAAAACTACCAGCTATATTTGTTGGTAGTCACTAAATCAGGCGACAGTCACCAAGTTAGCAACCCTGAATATACCTTTGTTAGCTAGCTTTGCTACCTGTGTACAAAATTTATGGGAGCAGGAAAAGTAAAAACTAAAATTGTATCCTAAGCACATTAAGCCAACTTCCTGTATTTCAAAATTTGTGAAAAGTGTGTCTAACAGAAAGATTCTAGGCTCATGAGGGAGATGTGTTTTTGTGGGGAGATTTTGTGGCCCTGCCCTTAGGAGAGACGCCCCTTGCCTCACCCCACTGTGCACGTTTCCTTAGGGAAAAGAATAACTTGCTGCTTTTGTCTGTTTGGAAACAGTATTTGACTCAGCAGGGAGTGTCATTTAAGGGGTCCGTCATGCAGTGTTTTGGGATGGTACTGTAAACTGTACTTTACACTACACTAAACACTCAGTCTTCTCTTTTGCTGTAGTTTGCTACACTACGAGCTACTAACAAAGGCCAATTCAGTATAAACCATAATTAGATCAGTAGCATTAAAATAATGTAGATCACAAATAGGTTAACAGCATTAAAGATGAACACAAATTCACACAAAATAGTGAAATATATAATAAAGTGAATTTAACAATAACAAACACTAATATGTAACTAAATATTACTTTCAGTACAAAACAGTTGATGCAAAAATGCAGACATCATTTCGTCAGTTCATGCCAGCTGACGCTTGTGTTACAGCTACACACCCAGTGCTCGCTCTCTGTCACACACACACACACCTTTCAGACCTCTTTCATCACAAACCTTCATGTCATCTCAATCTCTCTCTTTCTCCCTTTCTCTCTCTCTGTCTCTCTCTCTCTCTCTATATATATATATATATATATATATATATATCCTTTCTCACAGTCTTTTTTCTTTCAAAATTCAGTCCCCAGTATTGATATTCTTTAAACAGGATTTTAAAAAATAGAAAGCATTGTGTCATTAAAAAATAAAGCTTTGTAAGAGGTGGGGCAAGGTATTACATTTTGTTAAATGATTATAAAAGGCTGTGGTCTGCCATTCAAAATAAGACCAGGGATGTATATTTAGAAATTATGATGTAGGCCAACTTGAATTTCATGCTTACCAAAGTCATTGCCAAGACAGAGATTTATTCCTTCTCATGAAATCTAAAACAGCAAAAGATTTTACATGCTATGACATACCTTGTTTAAAGAACTTTTGTTGGTCCTAGCGCCCTCTGGGCATGAATATAGAAGTGTATTATAGCAGTTATTATTACAGCTGGGTAAAGCAACAGTATCAATATTTATTGATGGTACAACTTTATCAATAAGAAAATCACTCACTGCTCTGTTGATTATTGTTAGCTGTGTTTTGACTGTTGATTATTCAGTTGTTTTTGAAGGCTATTGTTAAATAGACCTACAATAAAATTTTTATTGTGGTTTAAAATGCAATTGTTGTATATTTGTGGGATTATGGTAAGTCTATTTATTACCAAAGCGTTTGACAGTAATGCAGTTACAATCTGAATAATTGTGCTGCAGTTATTTAAAGTGTGCCATTTATCTGCTGGTCCTCCTTTAAAAAAGGAAGTAATTATATAGTTATAGATAGTTATAGTTACTGTAGATAGTGATATAGACTTTTACTATAGATAGTTATCATAAATTGTTGATGCTAAATGATAGAAAACATTATTATACTGTGATAAATGTTTAGCTTTATTGCCCAACCATAATTATTATATTATTATGGTGTGGTGTCTTAATAAACTAGAGCACATAAATACTGTGCTGATTCATAACTTAGGCATCTTCACTTCTTTAGGCTCCCCATCTGGTATACAACTCTAATGCTCCTCATCCCACCATCTCTGTTGCAACCAGTCTGTTCCACCCTCCCAGTATATTAAACATTCAAAAACATGCCAGTACCTTTCACACACTGATACTCCCTGCCTCCAAAATCCTGCCTGCTCATCAGCCTGAACTTCACCCCAGACTCTTAAATTCATTTACTATGACTGCTACTGATGGGTTTGTTTTGCTACTTACGAAAGTTTTAAACATTAAGGTATGCTACCTAATTACAGATGTGCCACTTGGATAATTGGTATAATTTCTATTGTTAATTATTCCCACACTTAAATGTTTTAACTTCAAAACTTTTACTTTGAACTGAATCTAAGCAAATAGCTAAAAATAGTTTGCAACTTTGAACATATACAACAGTCTTTACACTTGAGTATTTGATTTATAAATTTAATTTGGAATTTGGAATCACAACATGGTTGGAACAAATATTCTTGCAGAGCAACCAATATTTAATGTTTTTGAGTCACATTTTTTATTACCTTCTCTTACCTTTCTAACCACCCTTGTCCCACCATTTGAGAACCATTGGTTTAGACATTAGTGTTGTTTATTTTGAAATCTGTTTATTAGTCCGGTTTCAGTTTCTTATTGTAGTTCTGTCCCTGTTTCCCCACCCTAATTTTGTTTACCTGTGTCTCCTTACCTTTGATTAGTTTTCCTATATCTATCATAGTGTTTCTTGTGTTTGTGGTAGTGCTTGGATCAAATAAGAAGGCTAGATCCAAGTGCAAAGATMAATATTAAAAAAATCTTCAGAAAGGAGCACAAGGACATCCAAAATAGTCATCACCAAATAACAAAGTTTAACTATTGTGCACATCATGTAATGTGTTTATTTGATTAAAATTTTTAATTCTCTTTGAATGTCAGTCAAATGTTTTAGATGAAGACATTTTGGTGTCCAAGAGCCTGCTTCAAAGAAGGGATGTGTGTGTAAGGAATACGCAGCCTGGCATTAAAGGAAATAATCTGTATCATGTACACCTTTCAAAAGCTTAAATGTAACGAAGACCCAGGGACAGATGGATCCATGTGCAGCTCTTTATTCAATAGAGCAATCCAAAAACAGGCAACGGTCAAACACCAGCAAACAGAGCAATGAGGGCGAGACAAAATCAAAACGGGTAAATAGGCAATGGTCAGGACAGGCAGCAAACAATCAACAACAAAGTCCAAAGCAAAAACAGTAGGCAGGCAGCAAACAATAAAAAACCATAAACATCATACATTAGTATTTTATCTGTCTTTTTACACTGTTAGGCCTTATATGGATGAGTCACAGAAATACTCCTGTTGTCCACGTTATTTAGAAAATCCAATGTTCTGGAAGCTGTTCCAACATAAAGGCTTTCTCCACTGGCAGATGAAGAGGAATTCAATTGAAAATGAGGGAACTAGAAGAACAGTGTGTAGAACAGACAGTAAGAAGCATGCAGGGTGAACAAAGAGACATCTGGTCTCCCAAAACACAGCTAACACACACACACACACACACACACACACATCTGTGAGAAAGGAAGGAAGGCAGTGGTTGCTATAAATAGGCCATGTTGCATAGTTGTTTGATTAGGAGGGGGAGAGGGCTCACAAACAAGTTTGGTTTTTTGTGTGTAACTGATCTGGACCAGACGTTTAGAAAGCACAATGTTCTGAAAGGAACAGCCGAATGGATAACTATATTTTAAAATTGGCATGGCATGGATCTGTTGGCCTGTTATTCTTTAAAGTTTGGCAGATTGCTTGTTCTCAATCTCCTACCCTCAATCTTTTTTGTTTTCATTTTCTCTCTCTCTAGAAAAGGGGTATAAGCTTTAACATATGTCCCACACCAACTTGTTTTAATAAGGACACATCAACACAGGGAAGAAAACTGCATTTTTACAGCATTTTAAGAGCTTAGAGTAAGTTACAGCACACAAAACACACTTTAAGTTACCAACAAAAATAGCTAACTGCAGTATGTTGAAGGGTCAAAAATATCATCTTAATTACAATGACATTTTACCTATGCATCCCTACATATTTACACTAAATACAACCACTAGAAAAAAACTAGACTAGAAAGCCCAATTTTAAACTACGCAACAGAAAAAGTAGCTTGTTACTGGGAAAGCTACAATATTTTTAAAACCTCCATGTTACTCCCCAACAATGGTTCCTAATGTACATTCTTGTGTAAAAGAAAATGCTAATTTTGCCTACTGTGACCATGCTTCGTTTTAGACAGAAATTTGTTCATTGCATTGAACCAGGGGTGCCGCTAAGGAGGGGGGGGAGTTAGGACAATTCTAAGGGCCCACGCCCTTAAGGGGCCCCCAGAGATCTGCTTTATTAGTAATAACACTACTAGGGGTGCCCAACCTCATATTTTGTCATAGGGCCCGAAATTGCGAGCGGCGCCCCTGCATTGAACAGTGATAGAAATTTACAAGTGGATATTTTAAAGCTAATAATTTTTCAGGGGCACACTTACTGATTGTGCAGCAGTAAGGCATTTGTGTTATTTAAAGTACAAAAAAAGTTTTAATCAGTTTTGTTGTTGAGGGTTGCATTTGGCCTACTACAGGCATATAAGAGGATGTGTTGTATTTCACACAGTCGTAAATCTCTTTGTAAACATACAGCTCTTTCTCCTCCATTGTTATTGGAAAAAGTAACCCAGCAGCACCATGGCAACCATGATAGTAGTGCTGAACAGCGCTGTAAATAAGTGGGCACAGCGGTCTGATGGTGGGACACATGCTATGAATAACAAGTTAAATATCCACTACTGTACTGGATAAGTCGCCACAGACTGCAGACTGCCTGCTTTGCTTATGAAGTGCAACATAACAACAAATGCATAAGCTGTGTACTGCTTACACTAAACCATTAGGAAACGTTTTAAATGTCCTGCTGTGGATGAATATAGGAATAAAAAATTGTTTTTGTGTTCCAGATGGTCTATGCCAATTATAACTTTCTGAGAGCAGAGTGCTTCGGTAGATCTCTGGCAGATCTGGCATTTATAAGACAGAGCAGGAATGATTTACTTAAACGTTTACGTTTACGTTGAATTACACATGGAAACAAATCTACAAGGGCAACCATAACTGTCTTGGTGGTTGCTATGGAAACACCCAGTGTTTGGTGTCATCAAACAGTTTCATTTGGTGTTGTAAGAGTAGAGCAGGCTTTCAAACATTGCAACAACAGCTCTGATTCATCAAACAGTATTCCCTAAAGGGAAAGCTAGCATACCATCACTTTATATAGTCAAATCTCTTTCTCTCTCTCTTTCTCTCTCTCTCCTCTCTCTGTGAAACATTAAAGCAGAGAAAATAACTCAAAAAACAAAAAGCAGCTGTAAAGAATAATATTGTCTTTGTGTGTCCACACAAATGATTGTCTCTAATTCTGTTCCTCTATTATTATAATAAGGGAGGGATTATCACTCTGAATTCTGATTGAATGACCACATTTAAAGACTTTAATTTAGTTAAATGCATCTTTAACCACAACCAATTGATCACAGATTCTGTACAGTTATAAACAGTTTGTTATTGTTTGCTGGACAGTGGGCACCATGACTGCAAATGTCTATTTTGGGGACACAGAAGAGTGGTCAAGTTAACTGTAACTTTGTTGAACTGTAAATATTGTCATTATTTACTCATGTTATTACAACTCTGAATTAAACACTGTTTTTCATGAAACAAAAAAGATGATGTTAGGTAGAATGTCAGAGCTGCTTTTTAAACACTATAACAGCACAAGAAGCCCATATGTGCTTGTTATTCTAAAGAATGCTAAATAATTTGAAAAATAAACTAATAATCAAAATATTTCTTTGTGTGTAACAGTTTTTTTTTACTTTTTTTTTCAAATCATTTTACTCCAGGCATATTTACATGCACACATCTACACTCCCCAACATTTCCTTTTCCTGCCATGATGAGGTTGTACAATGTGACTAAGGATTCCTCTTCACACATGCAATGCCATGTTCATGGGAAAACCCCCCACACCCACTCATTTTCCCTCTGTTCCAACCCTGTGATGCTGGGTGGAGTGACTGGGTTGGAATGAAAAGGTGGGGCAGAGGGTGTTATGGGAAATGGGATTCCCTCGTTGCCATGGTGACAAAGCCAGCCAAAGGCAGACAGATGTAAATAAACTCTTCATGTGACTGAGGACAGACGCTACTGTGAAGCTGTGGAAATATTCCACACACACTCACAATGTGTCCACACACACTTTTTTCATTAATCAGTCTGCTGATGTGGCAAATATTTTCTGTTGTTTTTTGTTCTTATTCGGTTTGAAAGCAAACATTTTGTTTACTTTTGACATAGATTCAACTCATTTTTGGAGAGACAAGATTGTGGTATCCAAGAAAAAAGCTCTTTCTGTAAAATGGACAAAGGCTACAAAAGAGACAGATAAATGAGGGATGTACTACTTACAAGAGAGGGCTCAAACCAGCTGATATCAGCATCTGACAGACCTGTCTGCACACAAGAGTCAGTCAACTAAACAACAAACCATGTAACAGACACACAATCAACAGAGCTGTTGTTTATGTTTACATTTATACACTGTGACAAACAAAAATACATAAGCATTAACTCTCTTAGAGACACACAAAGAACTCTTCTGTTCATGTTCTGCTCATAAATTATGTCAGTCTTTTAGCCCTCGGCCCTCCTGATTCATGCAGTTTGCTCATGGAAAAGTAAAACCGTCTGTGATGTGGTCTTTGCTCTCTGAAAGCTAATCAAAAATATTTGTGTGTGTACCTTTGTGAGACACAGAAAAACAATTTCTGTTTCTGATGGAGTCCTGTGAAAGAAAGAAACGATAAACTTTAGAAAAAGGAAAGGAGTCGTCGATCAATCAGTAATGCACTCACAATTTCTCTTTCTGTTTCATTTTTTGTTTTATTATTTGCCCTTATTTGTTTAAGTTGTATTCTTTGTAGTCCTTGTAAATGTTTTGCAATACATTTGTACCTTTTATTATGCCAAAAAAGCAGAAACATAGACTTAAAAAAAGAAAGAGATAAAACAAAATAATTATTCCTAGTTCAGCCTTGCCTGTTCTCTCTCTTGTCTTTTTTCATCTTGTCTCATCTTTTTTAACCTTTTTTTACCTTTTTTGTGTATTGTTTTTTTCTCTTGTCACATCTTTATTCTTTTCTGTTTTCTCGTCTTTCTCGTCTCATCTCTGTATTTTGTCTCATTTGCTCTTATTTCGTCTTTTTCATCTTTGTCTTTTCTAAACTTTTCTCATCTGTTCTCTTTATGTTCCATCTGTTCTCATCTAATTTCAAAACAACAAAACTACCTTAAGAAATAAAGAATGTGTTTTCAGCAATGATATTCTTGTATCTGGTGGTGATCATTAAGCTATTTTAGTGTTATGAAAGGAGAGCTTTGTCCTAGATTGAAATATGTGTGTGTTATTTGATTTAATTAGGCACATGACAGGAACACAACATTTAGTTTGATTTGTTACAGCAGTCATTACAGACCATGTCACCATGAGGTCAAAAATAGTTAATTTTTCTCAGAGTGGAAGAAACTAAATGTGGTTTCCCCAAACACTCTGCATACATTGTACATTTAAAACAGAAACCCAGTGCAAAATAATGTTACAGATTACACTAAATACATGCACAAACAGTGTATAATAGTAAACACACTGTATGAAGTGGTATTTGTTTCATGGTTTGAGGAGATCTTGACTTGGATTATGGCATCTAGACAAAAGGGAATAAGTTCAAAGGGATTTCTTTTCTTGAAAATGTGAAATGTAACTCCCCAGCTCTTATCGTTAACACTCACACACACATTTACTCAAATTTTCCAGTCATTTCTTATGGTGGAGTATGTGTTTGCCTTCCTCTCTGCACAGCAGAACAATGCAACATTAACTTGAGTGAGACATTTTGGGATGTTGGCCCACCAAGGTGACTTCCTCTAACATGTTTTCCATTTTACGGTTCTTCCATTATAGCTGCTTTTAAAAAATGTTTTTATATAAGACTAGCAACCTATTGACCCCTAGGCCATTAGCACCTAGATCTATAGCGATGCTTTTAAAATATTTACAACTTCACTACTGGTCTGCTTATATTTAAACCCCTTGAAATAAGATAGTTGGCAAGTAAGGGGTTGAAGCATCCCTGCTTTAAAAACTGCTTAAAGCTTCCCAGCTAAAAATATTTAAAACCCCTCCTAAACGACCAACACAGATCAACCCAACCATCTTGGGAGACCAGCTAACTACCTTAACATCTACTATTTTTTGTCAGCAGCAACAGTATTGTAAGACAAACTCAAACACAAATGGAGAGGTGAACAGACAGATTCTGTTTAGAACATGACAACCCTCTACAGTGAGAGTAAATCACTTGCATATGCAACCAAATTTCATACTAGGTGAATAAAAAAGGTTTTAATAAGCTAATAAATTGTCCAATATCACTCACCTGTGATTGCGTTAGATGCGAAGAATAAGTTTAATGCAGATAGAAGATGGTGAGAATGCTGAGAGAATATGGCTTCAATTGCTTTGCATGTTTTAATGCGCGCTGTTATGAAAAGAGTTTAAAATTCTCTAGTTAAAGTTCCCTTTGGTCACCTGTTTCACATTGTCACATTAATACTGAGAACACTGAATCACATTTTTTCTAAGTTTGATGTTACTTTTGTGATGATTGTAGTGAAGAATATGAAACATCTGAATTTCATAAAAAAAGTAACACAAGCAGAAAAATACTTTTCACAGGATTACATGCATAGTGACTGTTTGTTTGCTTAATTGTTGGGATCCTAGTGTATATCATTTGTACTGCTGGTTGCAGCAGATAAAGGACAAAAAAGACGCCCTTATGTTTGTTAGTTTGGCCTGGAAATGTTTGCAGAGACACTTGGGGGGGTAAACCGCAGTGACTCAGTATCACATTGATGGAAAAAATGTCTCCTTTCCTAACAAGTCTAAACATTGTTAAGGAGTGCACTCTGGACCGAGGGGGCTTCTTGGCCTGGAATGCAGAGAATTAGGGTCGGGCAGGATGGTGGGTGGGAATCAGGTTGAAAGGGAAGGGCAATTAAAGTATGGAAGAAAGTGCAAGAAAAGAAGGAAAACTCATTGCTGGTGAGGAACATAAAAACAGCTCTGGCTGTGAGTGTGTGAGTCTCCTTGTGCCAAACTTTTGTTTGAAGTCATTTACCATTTGTTTAATAATAATCGATTCTATATTTTACATAATTTAAAGGTCATGCTAAGTACATTTATATAATTTTATGTATATAATATTTGTATATATTATTTTATATATATAATATTTATATATATTATATATATATAATTTTATAATTTTTCAATTTATATTACTATTAACAGGGTTGAGAATTTAGCATGTGGATGGGTGTGCATTTGTGTGTGCGTGTAAGGTCACAATCTTGGACTAAACGGATACTGAACAATAGGACCAATACATGGGCTAAATAAAGACAAGACATTTCTTTGTTCTGTGCCTGCTGGCTTCGGGATCTGTTACATGCTTTTAGCAAAGGAGGATTATGAATTTCTCTTTGCCCATGGTGATATACAACAAAATTAAACATTAGACAAATGTGAGTGGTGCTTATCTATTCAGAACTCATTATCACAAAGCTAAATTGTGGGTGGTCACCGGGGGAATTTTTGTGGGGTTGCTAAGGTGTTCTGAGTTGTCATTCGTGCTTTGCTCAATAATTAGAGTCATTTCTAAACCTATGTTTTGTCTTGCCTTAACAAGCATCACTAATTAATATAACAATAAAGCAGATGAAAGGACCTATGGAGGTTAAAAGTCAAATCTAATTCTCTGCAAAAGCCAAATACAAACACACATACTAAACATACACAATATCCTCATGTTGTTCAAGCAAGTCTCTTGTTCTATTTTTCAATCGTTAATAAATAGTAATGTATGATCAAATATAACAGTGGGTTAGGTTAGTTTTTATATTCCTAAACCCAAGGTCATGACATATGAAGGTGTTTATTAAAAAAAGTAGTTTAACTATTTTTTAGCATACAACTTTACAGTCACTGTGTTGTTAGCTTGCAACTCTGCTCTGTGACAGTATCTTTCATTAAGTTACTTTGATTAAATTTATTTTAAGCCTTTATCCCTGTGACTGACATGACTATTTTGGTGACTCCACAGGATGAGGTGAAAATACCTTCTAAAGTGAATGTAGCCAAGTCTATGAAGTTTTCAGAGCCCTTAGAAGGAGAGGGGGAGCTAGAGCTCAAAGCAGCCACAGAGGAAGGAGAGGATAAAGAGAATGTCCATATGGGCCTGTCCTCTGATGAGGAAGATGTAGAGATTGAGGAGACTATTGAGGAGACACGAGCAGAGCGCATCAAACGGAGCAGCCTACAACGTGTACAGAATATCAAAACAGTTTTCTCCAAAGAAAAGATGGAGAAAACCAAACAAAAGACAAAGGAGAACTTGGAGAAGACCAAACAGAAGACCAAAGAAAATTTGGAAAAAACTCGTATGAAGACCAAAGAAAACTTGGAAAAAACCAAGCAGAAGACCAAGGAGAACCTGGAGAAGACCAAACAAAAGACCAGAGAGAACCTGGAGAAAACACGTCACAACATTGAGAAAAAGATGGGCAAACTTAGCACTCGCATGTCAGTGAACCCCGAGCGCAAAGAAAAGCTCAAGTCCTCGCAGAAGAAGGTGGTGAAGTCCTTCACCCCAGACCATACCATCTATGCCCGCTCCAAAACAGCTGTCTACAAGGTTCCACCCTTCACCTTTCATGTAAAGAAGATCCGTGAGGGAGAAGTAGAGATCCAGGGAACCGAAATGGTGGAGGTTGGTGGGGATGCAGATGAGGTGGAGAATGCAGTGATGGAGGCAGAAGATGAAGAGATGGAGATGGAAGATGGAGAAATGGAGGAGGACGAGGCGATAGAAGACAACCCTGAGATGCAGGCACTGCTGCAGAGAGGAGAAGACTCTGAGCTGGTGTCGGTGGAACAAGACCACGATAGAGACAGCGATTAGAGGGAACATTGTCTGCATGTGTATATTTGTTTTAGGGTGCCTATACACTAGAGAAAGCTCTAATGGAGTATTTGTACATATAGAAATGCATGAGATCTATTTTGAGGATTTAGGGGCGTTTTCAGACCTGTAGACTGTTTGCTTTGTTCTGAAAATGGGACTAAAATCACTCCAATGTTGCAATTTCTTCTTTGTTTGGTTCGCTTTTACAATTTACAATTGGCAGCATTTACAATTGGTCCAAAATATATCAATACAAGTGGCATATAAGTTAATTGTCCACTCAGTGGTCAGAGTGTACCTGTTTATTTTACAGGATTCCGCTCAGAGGTCATCCGTCAGGATGAAAAGACAACAACTTTGAGTTTATTTTGGCTTTCTATGTTATGTGTGGTGCATTGGGTCAAATTGCTTTCTTACTACAAGTGAGATCGTGGATAAGATGGTGTCAGATTGAATATTTTGGACTGCTGTGTTCATATAAACCTAAACTAACCAAGCTAAGGGAGAAAATGGGACAGGTTCAGAAACAAATACTTCACACAAGCCAGGTGTGAAAACGCCCTGAGTTGAGAGTTGTGTTGATTTAAAATGAGAACACAGCAAATTGAATTTAGAAAAACACAACTGAACCTGTCTCTTTGTGATTCTTAGTGGCCAATAGATATATACATCTTTGTTGTTGCAAATGTTAAAAGTGGAGTTTGTAATTTCTGTGCTGTCAGTGTCACCAAATAGGATTGCAAAAATCAGCTCCTAAAAACTCTTCTTGTCAGTTATTGGTTGGATAAAGAAATAGTCCTGCCACAAACTCACATCATTGGTTGTGCCAGTGTTTGGGATGTTGTGAAACAAACAATATACCCAATACACCTTTCAGGGCAAATAAACTATGCATATATATGCATATACTTGTCTCTGCATATTGGCCTGGGAAAAAAGAATCTATTTCAATATTTAAATTTAAACACTTCACTTCACCTAAACACTTTTGTGTTGAAATACACTATTCCCACTGAACTCATTGGATTTAAACTCTAGTGTGTAGGTGCCTTAAATACTGCAGATATGGAATGATGCAGGATCAAGTGAATGTGTCTCTCTGTGTATGTGTGTGTATTTGCCTGTATTTGGTTAAATCTAAGGTGACTCCATTTAGTTAATGTTTATGGGATTGAGATTTACTGAACTAGTAATTTAGGCCTTTGAATTAAATTTGTAGAAATGTTTGGTAGAGTGTGGGGACTAGGCATGGTGACCAATAAACACAGGGTTGTTGGTCAATGGGATAATTATTATGGTAGTTGGACAGAATAAAGAAGAGGTGACTGAGAAAGCTAGATCAAATTAACAACAGACTTGGACAGGTGCAGGACAGGTTGTTTTGTCATACTAAAAAATTATTTTTCTTTATGTGTAATATATAAATACACAAGAGTCACATATAAAGCTAGTCAAGAGTTGCCTCACTTATCGTAGATAGTGAACATAAAAAAATTATTGCTTCTAAGTGCTATTTTTACATATCTTTTTACATTTTAGGGTTTAATTAATAATGTTGCATTACTTTAAAACAGGCTGTCAGTGTTACAGATGACACAAATGGTAAAAGCAAAAGGTTCTACATTCTCTATAGAAGGTAAAAATGTAAACATTAAAACATAAAAAAATATATATCTTTATGTCGTAATATTTTATGACGTTTACGAAATCTATCGGTGAAAATGAAAAAATCACAATTACGTTTAGCAAAAGGCAATGTAGCGCTTCACCCAACAACCGCTTCTGTAACATTTGCACGCCCCCTAGTGGACACGTGTGGAATTGTTTTAATGGACCAATGAGTGATGGGCCTTTGGCCTGTCATCTATGGATTAAAGAGCACAAAAAAGTATGAATTGCAAAACAGCTACTGCCAAAAAAACTCCTGATCTTGACTTTGTATACATATGAATATGAATCATTACATAGAGCACAATCATTTTTCAGATGTATCTAAAGCGAATTCATTTCATTGTTCAGATTGTATTATCGTAATAATTACTTCATAGTCTTGTTAAATTCCTACTTTACTATTACATTTGCTTGTTTAGCTGTAGCATATGAATAATTATCTTGTAATGACACATTTCTTAACCACTAATGTGTTAATAAAGGATTCTGCTTCACACCTAAGGAGTGCTGTTTGATTAAAACCAGCTGTACATAGACATCGATATAACTTTTTCCATATCAAACTTATAAGTGTGGCTTTTTGGTACACTGTTTTATTGCATTATTTTGGTGAACCAAAAAGAATGAATTTGATTCACTTACTATTGATATATTAACTTGTGTATGTGATATTATGTCATAGCCATGGGATATTATTTTGAGGGAAGGTACTACTGTTTACAAGTATTTTACATACCATACCATATCATACCAATTTCTAGAATTAAAATATTAATTCAAGTACATAAATGCTACTCAGTAATGCTATTCAACACAAAATCTACCACACATCCTCACCCTAAAAAAACAATATATATTTTCCCAATAGATTACGATCTTTATTTTTACATTTTTAACATGTTAACAACAACAATTACAATTTTACTGGATTTTACTGTCACATTTCAACACCTGGAAAAGACCAAACAGAAGACCCAAGAGAACCTGATAATGTTATCTGATCACTCATTAACTGCTTTTGTAATGTATGTTCTTAATTAGGGGTTGTCTTATCTTCCCATTTGTTTCAGATCTCTTTCAGACAAAGATTGAATTGAATAACTTTTTGTCAGGCTGATGCATTGCGCTTATCCCTGTTAATAAATTTTTTACAGTCAAGTATACTACTGATAATAGACAAATTACTTTTTCAGTGTTCCTATTTAAAAATAAGGCATACCATCACCAATGCGGAAAATAAAGCCCTTCGTAATCTGAGTGATGAATACATCTGATTATGTGAGCGAAATCAGAAGACAGCTATCTGACAATCAATTTCACAAAAGTTACAATTTGGTCCTGTCAGAATCTTTAAACAATGAATGGACAAATTTCTTTCAAAAGCCTTTAAATCTGGAGACATCAGTGAGATTTAAAAAGCAAGTTTCCGACAATGCCAATAATTTACATTTTATTGAAATTATAAGATAAGAAGGTCAGGGCTGTTGGTTGGCCTCAACCCAAAATGATAAAGGAGCTTCAACGTTTCCTTGGATTTGCAAACTTTTACCGATGCTTTATCAACGGCTTCAGTTCCGAAGCTGCACCATTGACTTCTTTGACTAAACATCTCAGGCAAATTAATCTGGTCAAATGAAGCTCTCCAAAAACCAACAAAATCAACTATTTTTTATGTGCAAGGTGGGCAAAATACAGCAGAATAGAATGGAATTTACAGGGAATTAAGTCAGTGCTCTATCAACTGAGCCACTGGGACATTTTGTAAATCCGATTCAAATTTTGTGTCATGTAAACCCGCACATCAACCTGCTTACTTTATTTTGCATCTACCTTTGGATTCATCAGTCTGATTGATGTTATTCTGATTGAAACAAAAAGTGTCCATGTAAACACAGCTAATGACTGAAGAGTAGAACTGCATCCGCAGCGCCTGTGGCAGGTTAAACTTCTTCAGCTGGCAAAGAAAGTACAACATCTGCTGGGCTATTTTTTACAAAGGACTCAATGTAATTGTCCCACTTCAAGAATCCACTGCTGCCATAATGCTGTTCATGATAGTGAGTGAGGAGAGTGCTGGGGGGGGTTCTAACATCCGCTATCTCCTGTTTTGGAAGTGTTAAGATTCAGGTTGTTATGACTGCACTAGACAGCCAGCTGTTCAACTTCCTGCCTATATGCATACTCATCTTTATTGTGTAAGATGCAGATGATAGTAGTGTCATCTGCAAACTTCAGAAGTTTGGCAGAAGGGTACTTGGCAGTGCAGTTGTTGGTGAACATATCCCTGAGTGCTAATTATGCAGGTGCTGGATGTAAATTTCCCCATTTTTACTAACTGTTTCCTATTTGTCAGAAGGCTGGTGATCCACTGACATCTAGAGCTAGGAATAGACAGTTGGGTTAACTTAGTCTGGAGGAGTACTGGGAAGATGGTGTTTAAGGTCGATCTGAGATCCACAAATAGGATCCCTGCATAAGTAGTTATCGATAGATATAGATAACACAGTTCTGTTAGTATTACGCTAGCCAGTTAGCTTGTCCTCTGTGTTTACCATGTTTTCTCACCTGCGATTCATCTATTTTAAGTTCATCAAACCACTGCGGTAAGTCGAAATAAATCAACAAACACTGTGAGTCATGGCATCTTCTCCTGTTATTGTTACATCTCTGTCAGTGTTGAGGGTTTCGCATGTGATAAATACAAGGAAATCGTTAGGCTGACAGAGAGGATTTCAGAATTAGAAACACGCATCCAAACTTTACTCAAGGATAATAAGGGATAATAAGGGCAATAGGGCTTTAGAGCAGACTTTGGATGTGACTGGGTCCATACAATGTTTGGTTCCGGTTGCAGATGCCCCACAGCAGGAAAATTTTGTGACTGTGAGACAACATAGCTGCAGAACAAAACACTGCTCTTCTGTTGCGATTAAAGTTTAAGAAAGGTTCTTCCCACTCAGTGATGTACCCCCTATGATACCTGTTGAAAGTGCCCTAGTAATCGGAGATTCTATTGTACGGAACGTGAAAATAGAGGCGCTAGCCACCATATTCAAATATTTACCAGGAGTCAGAGTTTGTCATTTCTACTGGTTACTGTATACAGATTACCAGTGCCTTACCACACAGACTTTTTATGAAAAGTAGTACCGGCCACATATAAAGTCTGATTTGTTGGCAATTAGAGTTTCAGGACCCACTCATTGTCATAATCATATTTTAGATTTAATACTGTTTAAAGGGATGTTGATGACATTAATATTCTGCAGCAGAGTGAATACATTTCAGACCTGCGTAGTTGCAAAATCAGCTTCTTGCTTCAAATATAGTAGAACGATTAACTTCAAATTTGTTTATCAACCATCTACCTGAACTTTCTAAATTCCTTAGCATATAAGATAACTTTGAAAACCTTGAAAACTCCCTAAAATCTTTTAATTCAAATCTTTAGTAAAAAAATAAGACAGTTGTCAATTAAAGTAAGACTTTAGACAGTTTAATATTATGAATTATGTAATAACAAAATAAATATGGTCAGAGAAAAATCTTCTTTCCAATCAGGATTTAGACCGTATTTGTTATTAGACCATATTAGGATTTAGCCAGTGTCGGCTATCTTCTTTAATGACCAGCAGAGGGCTCCATCATCTGAGTACTAGCCCTGTTTTGGACTCAATTTCCCGCAATACTGTTCTCAGACTGATTAAGCCTGTTTTCTGATTTTGAATGTTGTTTACTGTCTGCCCCAAACTCTGGACAGTTTTCTTGATTATTGATTGCTGTCTGCCCTGATCTCCTGCCAGATTTTGTTTTTGGATATTGTTGTAATAAAGCTGCTCATGGATCTCAATTCAGTTGTTTTAAATCCCTTATTACAGAAGACTTTGGCACCTTCAGATTCAGTGACCCTACAACAATTAACAACACTAAATATAAATAGTTTCATGCAATGTACCATGTCTGTCAACCCTCGTTTTACCCCACCAATGCCAGTTGGGTATCTTTCATGTGTTCTTTGGTAATAGACAGAGCTCTTGTCTGGGCTACCATTGAAAAAAGATCCTGAAGAGCCACTCTAACCATGACACCTCCGGCCACTACTATAGTTGTTGTTAGATGAACCCATGCAAATTGGGCACACTCTTAATACCTAAGGAAAGAAAATGGCATGTCTATTTACGTCTCTGCCTTTACTGTGGCCAAGCTATACACCAACATAAGGAATGTCCCTGAAACTACCTGATGGTGAGTTCTGCCATTCATTCCATAAACTGTGCATTTCCCTGTTTGAAGGTTCCTGTAAAGGTAAATTGCCAAGAGAATAAAGTTTCTGTCAATGCCCTCTTAGACTCTGGTCTGCAGACAATTATATTGATGTGGGCTTACCTAAAAAGTAAAGTATACCACTGATTCATTGTACATCTCCATTGGCAGTGGCAGCACTAGATGGTAAATGTATTGCACTGTCCAGGGTGGCTCCAGTTAGCCATGTTTCTGTGAAACACATAGCAGCAAAGTTTAAAAAGCCTTTATTTGTCTGAGAAAAAAATTGATCTGTTTTGTTAAAGAGCAGAGATTTGCCAGCAGGTGCACAACTAGGGTTTTGCTGATTGCTCATCCTGAAGGGTCTGAACTTCGCTGCTGCTCCTCTAACCACAATGTTCTGATAATCATAAGCCGAGAAGACTGAGTGGTGTGTACTGCCGAATGTTCAGCAGTTCATTCCTGAAGAAACTAACTGTATGAGAAAAACAAAAATAGGACAAACTAATAAAAAATAACAACAGTAAAACAGCTGAAAACCCCAACACTGAGGTGCCATCCTAAGATCATTGTAGGTACTGTTATTCTATTCTATTCTACATTA
>JAZGTJ010001648.1:41162-52417 GCA_036877575.1 Botia almorhae | reverse complement strand
GCTTCTGTGCTGCATCAGACCTGGACCTGTGAAAGCTACAGCTGCATCAGACCTGGACCTGTGAAAGCTTCTGTGCTGCATCAGACCTGGACCTGTGAAAGCTTCTGTGCTGCATCAGACCTGGACCTATGAAAGCTACAGCTGCATCAGACCTGGACCTGTGAAAGCTACACGGAGCTGCTCCAGTTTCTGTGCTGCTGGCTCTTTCCACTTATCTTCTGGCTTGTTTAGCTGATGATGCAGCGAGAGGATGTGGTAAACATTTTCACACCTAATTCCATCTCTTAAACACACAACCTCTCGAAGACCCAATTTCACTGCAATGATGGGTGCAAAACATCACTAGGCTGTTTGGCTCTTGGGTTAAGCCAAAGCCAATGAAGGCTTGCTTTTCTTTTTTTCTTTGTGTGCAAGCCATTCCTCCTTATCGGCAGGCTGGGGGGTAATAGGATTGCCTTTCACACCAAAGGTCTCCTGCAAAGAAATAGGGGAAGAAGGAAGCAAGGCTCGGTGCACACACACTCTCTCACATGCACTAGAGAGTGTGTCACACATGGTGAGCAGTAAAGGAGTGTATTTATTCCTGTGCTTGGCTCAGCTGCAGACTGTGGTGGGTCACCTCAGCAGAAGCTTAGCTGAGGATTTCTGTAGGCCAGAATACAGTCTGCAAGCAACAAAATAAAAACTGAAAACAGTGCAGCTGTAAGTAGAAAAGAGACGACGTCTGCAGCTGTGAGCCCTGCGATTTTCACTACTCATTGATGTTTTTTTATTTATTTGCTTGTTTTTCACAGATGATAATGTGAACTCCTTAACACTCCCTCAGAGGTTTGCGTTTTGTACTGAAATGCAAAAGAAAAGGATTATGGGAAACCTTGCTCAATACACAGCAGCATACGAGCGACCAAGATCTCACCTCCTGAAAAGCATTCAAAGATTACATATTGATTTTTCATCATTAAAGAATTGATTCACAGTTGTTTCCAATCGACTGGGAATGTCAGCCCTGGCGTGATGGAATGAAACTATGGTTTGATGTCCTGGACTGGACTCATTATCATAAATGCAATCTGTTTTACAGACACCATGTGTCAACCTGCATCAAACGGTCACCTTGGGGATGAAGAGAAAGAGCAAAAGACCGGAAGTGGATTAATTGATGGAACAGGTGATGATTGTGTTGTTAGACTATTGTTCTCTGTTAGGTTGCAGTGAGAGCTGTCTTGCTCTTTCAAATCACAGAGTAAAAAACCCTGCAGGTTAAACAGATGTGTCTGATAACTGTTATCTCCTCCCATCGCTTTCAATCTGAGGATGATAACTTCATGCAGAACCGCTGGAGTAAACTGGAAGTGATGATAAAAGCACTCCAACAAATTATGTCCTTTCTTTCTTTCTTTTCACAATAGAAAATGTGTACATCTCTTTTTTTATGTAATTGAGACAGGTCATTAAGTACAACTTTCAATCGTGTTTTTTAAACGTGTAGAGCTGTTGTGACTGTGAACTTTGTCCTATTGTATTATTGTCTTTCTGTGTTTTACAGAACAAAAACATCACACATGTTTGAAATGACAAGGTAAGTAAAAAATGACAACATATTTTTTGTAATCTGTTCCTTTAAGTGCACATTGCCTTGTATTGCTACAGTATGTCTGCACTAGTGGTCCGTGTGTGTGTGTGTGTGTGTGATCTTTAGCATCCCTCTATTCCTCACTGCAGTCATTCTTGTATTCTTACCGATTTCCAGATTTAACAGAAGGACAGGAATGATGGGAAAAGTGCAGTAAGCAACACTCACTCTCTCATTCTCTCTCACTGCTCCTGTCAGAGCAGCTGATCTCACGGGTCTCGTGACATTGTTGGACATGAATCTCTTTGTAAGACGCCGAATGTGTGAGCAGAACTGAAGAGCTGCTTCACTTGTTCAAACTCTGGAACTCTGCTGTACAAGCTTTCAGCAAGAATCATTTAGATCAATGCTTCTGAGTGTAAATCAGGTACTGGTCACATGACTACAGTAAACTAGGTTTTTTACATCGCTACTTTTTTGTAATTTCAGTGGTTTGACACTAGAGGGGTTTGACCACATTTAAACCCATGGCCCACTGCCAAATATGATATGAGCGGCGCTGAGCGTTGTGTTCATGCGGTGCATCGTGCGGTAAAACAGAAATCACAGGTGCGCTGTATGTGTGACAGACAATGTCTCGTTAATTCAGTTATTTGTATAAATGCAAACAAATGCAAACTCTTTCTCTGTCTTTCTCTCTCTCTCTCACACACACACACACACACACACAGACTCAGCCCTTCACCTGAACTGCCTAAATAATCACAGATCTCATTCTAAACAGGCAAGGACAACAAACTATAATACAAAAGCGTTTTTGTACAAAAGGTGGAAATAAATCACAAACATGTCCATGTGATGGCAAAGTTAACAATGGAAAATTAAATGCAGGTCTTTGTTTATTTGAATTAAGCAGGTGGGCAACACTGGCCACAACAGTCTTATGTCTTTATGAACGTCATCCTCCTTCCAGTTGTCATAACTTCTCAGTTCAGGAACTGAGTGCAGGTTTGTAGTTATGGTTACTGGAATGTGTTTTCATTGGTGCCCTATCGTTTGTTAATGTGACATCTTGTGATGTCACGGCCCTCTCTGTTTGCTGTGCTAGGCCTCATCCTGTTTAATGCATGAGTGAGCAGCTCTCACCCCGTTCCAGAACCATCCACACCCGTGATGTACTTCGCACTGGTGAGTTGTGAGTTTGCACGTCTTTGATTTGCACGGCACAGGCGCTGTGAAATCCTGCAGGAGTCATGCACGATTGGGTGCTTTAGTGTGGGTGATCTCATGCATGCGATGAAAATACAACACGCACAGAAACACGAGCACATGGCTGTAATGAACACATATGGCTGAACAGACAGTGTTATGCTTCAGGGCACACAATCGTCCTCATGCTGTCTGTCTAAACCTGCCCATCATCACAGGCCCAAGTTACACTGTACATCATAAATATATGGATTTGTTTTATTATAGATATCTTTAATGAATTGATTATCCAGTGGATGAAGATCTGTATGAGAATAATACAAATTGTGCTTTAGGTTGAATGATTTTAGAAGACATTATAGGACAGTATATACAGTATATTATAGGACAGTATATAACATTTATACTTTCTATTTGTCTAGGGGTAAATATAAAACATTTCAATCTACATCTTGTTGACATACTGTAAAGAACAACGTTGAAACCTATTGATTTGAATAAACTAATAAGAAACTCAGAAACAGTAAGTGTACAGTATGATATGATTGGTTATGTTTATGCTAAGTTGACAGTTTATATTATGTTATGTTTATGTATATATGTAGAAAATGCACTTTTGGTTGTTTATTGTCAGAACAATAATGTTTATTGTCATATGTCTACAGTAGTGTAGGATACTAACTGTACATTATCCACTCTTAACATGGCCTCTTACAAACTTAATTAATACATGGGCTTAAAATACTGATCTGAATTTACATAAAGAGACCATGGAGTAATGCAGTAAGAAAACTGTGTTTTTTAAGTTAATTGCCTGAGACAATTATTAAATAGTTTATTGATAGTATTTAAAAAGATTTGACTGCAAAATTCTGCAATTGACAAATCAGCATCAAGAAGTGAAAATAAAACTAATGTTAATGTATGCTAACGACAGAGCAAGATGAAATGTATTTTGTACCAGGCAAATATTAATAAACTCTAAACAGACACTTTTTCAACACATGTAAACCCTAAACGCATCTCAACTCATCCTAACATCTTAACTCATTATAAATAATTCTGATGAAATCTGCTGTGCCTCAGTGTTGTGTTGTTTTACAGGAGGGACGGATGGAGAAAGCTTTTATACTGTCCTGTGAAATCATTCAGTCTAATGTGTCAGATATATGAATCTAAAATGGATGTCCAGCTGGACACAGCAGACGTGATGAATGAGTGTTCAGAGTGAACTAAATGTGAGAGCTGATGCCTGTGTGTTGTGAGGACGTGCCTGTTTAAGTGATGTCTGCTCTGGCTCATCCATCACAGATAAGTGGCAGATGGTGTGGACTGCAGCTGGGACAGAACGTGCAGTAACATCATCACTGCAGAAATGCAGCGAGGGCTTTACCTGCTGCTAATCCACTTAGTCAAAGACAAAGCTGTTTAATCCGTCCGTCCCTCCCTCAAACTCTTCCTCTGCTCTGATGGACAGACTGAAGCCTTCTGGTGCCACAGAAATAAGGCAGAACAAGTTTCCTCTGCGTAATTCTGCTACAGACAGAGACTTAAACAGAAATCCTTTTTTCTGTCGTTGTGATTTAATGGCTGCAGTAGATTTTGTGTATTGATTTATGGGATTATTAGTCTGATTGTGTGTGTGTTCCTGTAGCTCAGTTGATAGAGCCTTAGGATGTGTCTGCCAAATGTATAAACGTTAGTGTAACATTGTGTAAAACCATGTACATGCAAAAGTACATATGTGTATGTCTTTTTCAATCCGAGCACTATTGACAACACATGAAAACAAAAGTCTAACATGCTCTTGACATGCGGAACATGTTAAATAACCATCTGATAAAGTATTGATAAATTAAAACTGTATTCATGTGTTTCTGATCAGGCATTATATACAGCTACCCTATGGGGTCCAGTGGCACAGCACAGCACCAGGACAGCTTTGCATTGAAAGCAGAGAGGTAAACGCTGTTTATACATACTTATACAATTAGTGTTCTGATTGTTGGGATTATATGACACCCCTGAGCTCCATTAGATGGCAAAGGCTCTTAAAATCCCAAAACTGAAATGTGACTCGTTTTATGAGGACAATGTTATAAAGGACCTTATCTTGAAGAAAACATAACAGCCAATAAAAGTAAAGGGCATAATTCACTGTGTCATCTACAGTGTTTATCTTAATGAGATGACCAGAGATCTAATAAATTATATCACAGTCATAAATATAAGACTCATCCAGCTGTCTCTTGCGCCTGTTTTCGACTGAAATTCACAGTTTTTTGTCCTCTTTTCCAGCGTTACTTACCTTGGCAACAGACATAAGATAATTGATGTACAGAAATGGTCAGAACACAAGCAGCTGTGGTGAAATCTCATATCGCAAGCTAATATAATCAGTCTAGTTTAACGCTATGATTCATTCTAAACGTATTTTGCTGAAACGCTGCAAGAGTGTTTTGCGTGATGGACAGGATGAACTGTTGTGTTGCTAGGCAGCCTTCAGAGAATTGATGATGACGTCATGGGGGAGTGAGAAGACTGATCTCTGATCAGAGACCTGGGCCTCCATTAGCTGCTCTGGATTAATGAGCATCAGAGAGAACTCATCCAGCCTGAGAGAAAGCACATTATCTGTTATACAGAGTAAATAACACTGAGTTTGGGAGTGGGGAGTTCAGCTTCCCTGATTTTAAAGCTTTCAAACTTCAGTTAACATGTATAACTGAGAAGTGAGCATTAGTACACAAACCTACAGAAGCGATCTTAAAGCAACCATGAACGGCAATTAAAACATGCTAATAGTGAGTCTTGGGAAAACGGCAGACCTCAGCTTCCTGTCCGTGTGACTCCAGAGCTCCTGACAGCAGAGGAGACAGAGGCAGGAAGAAATCCTTTAGCCTCAGATACGCACACTGAATACTGAGTTGTAGCAGAAGAATCGTCTCTGCTGCTGCTGGTGGTTTCTGAGGAGCTTTTAGAGCTGTGGGGATCTGCCAAGTAAAATGTACTTCCAGTGTGTGTTAGGAGGGGCATTAAACACTGAGACAGGAAACAGGGCCGGCAGTCTGTCTTGATTACAGAATCCTCTGACACACAGAGGCTGCATTTACAATGACGCTTTTTTGTAGCTTTATTGGTTAAATATACAGTGTTATTTGGAGTTTTGCACATGGTTTAAAGAGGGTCTTCTAACCGGAGAAAATGATTTTATATTATATTAGTTCATATGATATTTACTGATAAGCAGGCCCAGATGGAATCTGCAGACATTGTACACATTTATATGCCAATTTTAGGGAAAAAAAAATATTGTATTTCTGTGAAATATCAATAACTGATAGTCAAAAACATATTGTTTTAAAAAACGTGCAAGCAATAGTAGGGGGACGTGTATTTACTTTGTAAATAACAGATTTTCAAATTCTGTGGACTATGCACATTAAGATATGTGTGTTTGTCTTTGTATGTCTTTTGTATGTCTTTGTTTGTTTGTAAGAATTTAGTTTCTGCAGGTGTTTATATTAGAGATAAATATTTTATTGCATTCGAAACCTTCATTACCATTTTATTGTGGCTTTCTCTTCATGTGATGCATGTGATGTCTGTGATGTCATAATGACAGGTGTCATCACATGTTCTCTTCACCATTTGTCTTGGATCTTAGAAGCAGGTGATATTTCTCTCTTTTTTTCTTTTGCTGGCATCAGTCTCTGAGCGGCTCGACCCCCCTCGACCTCATTTCTCGACCGGGTCACTCTGTCCCCTTCATCACACTTTCTGTTGACACGTGATGTGAAATGTCAAGCTATTCGTTTTATGTCGTGTGTATTGAGCTGCTGTGATGCGTCTCAGCTTTACCCGTCAGCATGCAGCATCGGGGAGAAGACACCCAGCGCTCTGTGTGACAGGCTGTGTTCTAATATTCTTATCATTATTGTACGACAGTGACAACAGAAGAAAACAGATCGGTCTCATCTCTCACACTCCTGTAATTGAGCTCTGTGTTTCTCTGTGTCTGCTCTCACTGGACCCAGCGCTGCAGTATTAGAATAATGACCTGGAGGCAACACAGATTTAATGACGTTTGAGAATGTTGTGTGATCTGGTCATGACAGACAGAAATATATGTAATACATCTATACTAAGAGGTCTGAGTCCTTATATAAGTGCTGCAGCACAGCTCGGAGATAAACAAGACAAAAGAAAAGGCGAGTGTAAACTTTAAAAATGCTAAACTTGAGTAGAATTATTCAAGAATGTTTGTTTGAATAGTTTCTGTTGAGTACAGATGATGTGGTGTAGTGTTTTCCGTCTGAAACTGGGTCCCTCACACTGCTGTTGTTTACATGCTAACGAGTGACTCACCTTAATGATAAATTGTGTTTTTAAAAAGGTGGTTCAACACAACTCAGTGGCATTGCCATTTAATATTTAATATTAATATTTATTATGTTCTTTTTCTTTAGTACAGTTACATAAGCCTGTTTACATTGTATAGTTTTGACCTCCAATAAACTGCAAAATCGAAATCAAATGCATCACTTAAAATGGTGTAAACTTGGACTGATGAATCAAACTGGCATTTGTTTGGAAGGAAGCAGTCGTGAATTTAGTGTCAGTATTGTTTGGAATAATCAGTGATGGTCGTGTCTGTTGACCCAGTTGTGTCTCAGCTACATGAGCATTCTTTGCACCCACTTTAAGACAATTCTATGATGTCATTCCAGAGGGCAGAGAGACAATCTGTCCTAAGAGCAATTTACACGGCACAATTCCTGATCCAGTGGGTCGGTTCTGAATGTTAGGTTGAGAGGAATGCAGCTCCGTTACTGTGAACTAAACCCCTGACAAGACAAGTGTCCTAACCTCAATGCATGAAGCTTTTCTCCTGATGTTATTCCTCTGATGAAGAACTGCTGCCATACACCACAGAAATGTGCAAAAGCATCTTTATAGTTTAATGTAGTATTCATATAGTTATAGTATTTTTATATTATAGTTCAATTTTGGTAATTAATAGTAATAGTCATTTCCTTGTACTGTCTGCAAAGATAACTGCCCTATGCAAACAAAGAGACTTTTATGAATGAGGTGCAATCTATAACAAAATTAATTTTCATGTTTGCGCTGAAAAAGATGACAGTGACTTAATTAGAATTTGATAAATATTTCACATTTGTTATTTTTTTATTTGGTGAATTTGCTCTGTTTAGGGGGTGTTGTTTTACTTTTAGATATCACACAGACAATTCATAATCTCATCACAGACAGTTAATGGAATGTGTTACAGATACTATATTGCGTTTGGTGTAAATGAAAATTATGATTTGGTTGTACTGTTGTGTGCTTTAGTGCGTTTAACATTTAACCAGCAAAACATTGAAAATATGTTAAATAAAATACTGTACAATCATTTGAACAGATTGTACCTCTATGCACTTATTCACTGTTGCCTCTTCCTTGTCCTCATTTGTAAGTCGCTTTGGATAAAAGCGTCAGCTAAATGACTAAATGTAAATGTAAATGTCTCACAGCAGAGATTTTCATCAAATAAAATATGACCTGGATACTGGCTTAGGTCTGTAAGATATAACCCAGACAAGGAAGACTATCATCAATAAATCAGTGTGTTTTATTTTCTGTGATAGCCTGTCACCCTCTCTGTGCCTCTTACAGAAGAATATACAACAGTCATAATGAATGACACTGTCAAACCCAGTGAAACATATGAAGTTTTTACCATTCTGATTATCAGTCTTGAGGAAACATAAATGACTCACAGTTTCCTCTCAGTGGCTTTCAGAGGTACTCGACTAGCCTGTGTTAATTCTCTCTTACCCTGACTGTCTCTCTGTTCCACTGAGAGGTAAAGAGATCCCTGAGTCTTAGTCTCTCTTAATATGAAAGAAATGATCCGGTTTAAAAAGCATTTATATAAAATGATGATGCTAATCATCTCCATGGCCTCTTGCTAGACACTAATGACATTTTGAAAACCACGTTTGGAACTTCTGAAACATTCTTTAAGAACTTTTTACTTCTGAGTGATGTAATCAGTTTTTCCTTCAGAATGTCTTATTAGACATGGTGTCTTATGAGACATGGTTTTAGTGTACAGTTCTCATTTTATCTGGACTCAGGGCTCTGGAGTGTTGCTGTGTTTGTCCAGACTGATCAGAAGATCACTGTACAGGCGGTTCTTTGTGAGCTGTCATATTGATATGTTCAATTCACTGTTTCTATGCACAGGGGCTTTTAAGTTTATTAAATGACCAACTCTGCAGGGACGAGTCCTCTGAAGTGAGCATCAAGTGTTTGTTTTGTAGTGCTTGTTTACTTCCCTAACAGTCAGTTTACACAGTTCATTGACTGACTTAAAATGTCAGAACAGACGAATAATTGTTCCAGAATGTATTTCAACTGTTTGCGCTCTTATAAAAGAAAGAATATTTTCACATGACTCCTACAGAGGAAACAAAGCCCGTTTGTAAGCAGTTGCTTTATACTGTGACATCACTGATCACCTTGTCCACCAGATCCATATGCAATAAGTGCCATAGGTACTGATTAGTCTGATTCGCATACAAGTCATTCTCACTGTTTTTGTGAACTGGATCAACAAATTCAGTAAAAACGTAAAGCTTAAAGCGAGAGATTGGTTCACAAACAGAGCTTCACTACAACTCATAAACTCTCTCGCATTTGTGTGACACATTTTTATAATGATCTTGTAATAACTTTAGAACACTCGGAATATAGCTAATGAATGATTTTAACTACTGTAATAATACCGTTTGTTGACTCTATTGAGCTTTAAAACTATAGTCACCATGCTTTATAATTGCCCAAAAAAATAAGTAATATAAATACATTTTTCCTTTGTTGATTTGGTGGGATGGATTTGGGACAATTTTTGGGTAAACTATTCCTTTAATCTCTGAAACTAAGCATGTACTAAAAACACAACTCGTAAACAGAACCGTTCTGTGACTCTGTTTTTTAGGGTGTGTTAACCTTACATTGACACAGGGGACGAATCTCAAGAGATGGCAGAATAAAGATCAAGAGAGAGCGATGACTTGCTCTGAGAGGTTTCGGCGTGGCACTCAGACGAGCATTCCGTCTTAAGATCAAAGCCGTCAGAAAGCTCGTCATAAACGAAATCTAAACTCATGAGTCAAGTGCGTCTTTCTCTGCGGTACCAACATGACTCCCACTCTGAACCAGGAAGAACAGACAGCTAAAAAGGGCCACAGGGCAGTTTTGTTACACAGAAGGAAATGCTTTCTGGGTGCGGACACACACTTCTGATTCCACTCCTGCTATTGGATGAGACGTCATTATGTCTGGCACCCCAGGATCACTGTGCTCGGCAAATCTCATTAAACATGCAGTGACTCTGTGTTTCTGCTGATGTGGTGCTACAGAGGTAATCTGCATATTCGCATGTCTAATACCCAATTATTAAAGATGGTGTTAAGAGCTTTTAAAGGTTAGTAGAAATATATTCTTTGATGTTTATAAGGAGGGAGGGCCGTGTGTATTCCTACATGTTTTTCAACTCTTAAAATACAACATTCACAAGGAGGTGAGCTCTGGTTATCCTCTTTAAATACACAGCTGCTTTCATTTGACCCAATACATTTCACTGTTGATCTCCTCGTTTCAGAGAACAAACCCTTACATTTACGCTAGTGTTTCGCTCTTGTGGGACGGAGCATCTTATTATAGAAGACACAAACGCAAGTGGGCCAGAAACTCTTGCTGTGTAGTCCCAGTTCCTCAAGGTTATGGGTAAAGATAGAACTAGTTTGCCTCTGCGCCGCAGGTGCATGTGGGTTAGTCTTGAGCTAACTAAGCCCTGTCATGAGAGACGCTCTTAAAGTAGCCGAACAGATGGGAGTGTTGTTAATTTAAACTCTGGGGAGTCTAGAGCTCAGGCTTTGCTTTTCTGTCTGCTCGGTCTGACACGCTGTGTGTGTTTTGTACTGGTCATTTAGCATATCAGTATTACTGCACTGAAACTTAATGAGTGTTCACTCCCTCTTGCTTACGGCCATGTTTAAGAAACATAAAACAGGAACACAGTCTTCTTAGAAAGGAGCTGCAAACTGTCAACTTACTTTAAGAATAAGATCGCTATAGGCACATAGGCACTATAATCACTATACACTATACACAGTATAGGTGCTATAGGCACTATATAAGGTAAAGAATATAAACAATAGTGTACTGTTTTTGCAGTATGCGGTATGCACTCTGCTTCTGAAAATGTTGATGGTGAACCTAAGGTGACACTAAATAATTGTTTATCAAATAATTCTCACAACAAACAATGTCTTTATTGCTTAAAGTGACCAGACAGCTGCGGTGTAAATTGATTGGATGCATTGCTGCATGTCTGCATTTGAGCTGACCACTCATGCATTTGTAATTCATCTCTGAAAGTGAAAAGTTGTTTCAGGGTCTA
>JAZGTJ010001648.1:11482-41129 GCA_036877575.1 Botia almorhae | reverse complement strand
TTTAATTGTTCTATTCAAACTTATGATAAATATACATAATATATGTACATAAAATAAAACAGGCCTTTAAACAGGTCTGAGATCTGATGAATAGAGGAACACAGACGATTCTCTGCAGATATCTACTGAAGCTCAGTTTAATCAGCATCAGATCCTGTGGGGGTGAACATGGCACCTCCCTCAAAAGCATCACAGCTTACAGTTTTTCTGTAGACCACAAGAGATGCACTGAAGCTTGCTGTTTGAACCCCCAGCCAGCTAGAAAAGCTGCAATATTCCTGAAATTATAATATTTTCTCCAAAGTTTTCGTTGAACTGACCAAACTGGTACATCCAATCCGGTTAAATAAACCTGAAGATTTAACTGATTTAATTAGGTTGTTTATAATAAATCTTTGAGGTTTAGTTAATGAGTAGTTCTTATCGTCTGTTTATTTTCAAATCTCATTTCAAAGATCTTGATTTCAGAGGCACTTTTGAGTTTTTTTCTCATAAAAATACATTTATAGATTCAGGTTTAACACAGGAAGAACACAGTAACCTATTTAGTGCTCTGTTTTGGGTTTTTACACCTGGGATGAGAGCACACATCGCCGTTATGTTTTCAGCATGTCTGTTGCTCCTATCTTTTTTATTCTGTCAGTCACTCTTTGTTCGTTCTTCTCTCAGTTTGACTTTGTTCTTGTATTTGACCCGTGTTTCTCCATGCAGATTTACATCACCTGAAATGCAGATGTGACCTCAGATCACACACAAACAATCGGACAGGCTTAACTGGCCATTATGTGCCGCAGTGATGATTCTCTCTCACCTCTGCCCTTCATCTGTAGAGTTCGTTGGTGAGAAACTCTCTAATGAGGCAGGAAAGTTGCGACAAGCTGCTTTGTTGCAGCTGTTATGTAATTACATGGTGCACCTCTGCTCGTAACTGACACGTTCCAATCTCCTCCAATCAAGTTCCTCTCTCACTAATAGTGGGCGGGTCTACAAGGGTCTACTGATACATACAGTACATATATTATTGATCCTGGACAGGGATCAATAAGAATGATTTTGTTGATTTACAGTTGCTCTGCTAATATTTTACTGGTCCTGTCACTAATATGATTTTAGCAACATGTTTTTCATTGGATGTTCATTTCTTTGCTACTGTGTAACTGTGACATTACTGATTTATCATTTTCAACCCATTTAAACTCCAGTGGCATTGCATGGCAACCAGCTAGATAAGGTTACCCTGGAGACATAGTTCCGCCAGATAATGTTCAATTTATTACAGACAACCAAACGTTCACATTTGTAAGACAAAAACACATGTACCTTGGACATAAGGTCCCTAACCTCAGATGGGAGTAAAAATATCTTTCTCCAGCTGCACCTGACAGCGAGTCTGAATTCTGTGTATGTTCATCAGTGGCCATTTCAGCCCTGCATCAGTTGCCCTCAGAATAGATCTTCAGTTTAGTGAGTGAGATTCAGAGCGCCATCAAATCAATGTTCTGTCATGTGACACAACGGTTGCGTCTGATGGGGCTGCTGGTCTAGCTCTGTATAAGCAGATGTCTAATAACTCTGTATCAGAAAGAGCCGTTCGGTGAACTGAGCTCACATTCATTAATGGCCGGCACAGAAATGATTGTTATTTAAATATTTTTATTTGATTATGATTGTGATTTTCATTTAAATAAATAATAGATCTGTTCGTGGCTTACTGTAATAGCTGGTAAAAATGATGTGTATTATGAAGTACATTTCTTGTGTGTATGATTCTTTAAATTCATTTCTCCAGGGCTAAAAGTCATCATTTTGACATTCCATGATTTTTCCTTGTTTTCTAGGTGTCTGTGGGAACCCTGAAGCCGAGAGAGAAGAGAGAGAATGGTTAAATAGAGAAGTATGCTATGGAGTGAGGTTATAGGAAGTAACGTAGCTGTTTAAAATTCAAAGCCTCTTTCATAGCAGAGTGACTCGACTCTAAAATTTGTTGCTTCAGTAGATCAAGTAATAGAATTGCGTGCATGTGGACTTCTGTCTTAATTACAGCTTTCAAAACATGTTAATCAGGCAATCAAAGCTGGTCGGCCGTCTCCAAGAAACAAGTCGTAGAGAGAGAAAATTGAGACACCTTCATCACTGTGCACTGTTATATTCAACAAATCCACTCTTTTAATGAAATAATTTCTGTTTAAAAAAGTATTACCAGAATCCTGACGTACTCTGATGCATCCAGAGGAACCCAGGAGAGCATGTAGTCCACAATATGATTATAAGTGCTTGGACAGAAGCAGTTTGTTTTATTACTGTACTTGTGTATCCTAGCAACCATCAGGCCTCTTGTGTTTGTACTATATCACAGGCCCAGAGGGCGGAGAGAAAAATAACAGATTGCAGAATATTTAGCACTGGACGAAAATACAAAAATATCCCATTTGTCTGTCCTACAACAGTAAGATCTGTAAGATCTGCTCACGTATCCTGCTGTTCAGATTTTTCCTGAGAAAAAGACTCCAGTTTTTTCAGCAACCAAACGTCTCATGTGTGTTTCTCATCTGGTAGAGCATGATGCTTGCAACACCAAGGTTGTGGGTTCAATCTCAGAAAATACACATTGATCAAATGTACGGATGATATCCAGAATGGCCAGTAAATCACTTTGGATTAAAGAAAAACTTGATTTCTCTATTTTAGGAGAAACCTCTGAGACAGAGTTGATACTTTGATGAAAGGTAACAGAACTTTCTTTTGCCTTATGATCAGGATATCTTAATTTGCCTTGTAAGCACAGAATCCAGAATTTCTCCTGAGCTTCTTTAAAACATCTGCTTGCAACATTCTTGCTGGAAGTGAAGAGAATCACTGTGGAGTCAAAGGCTGTGGACCTATCACAAGCAGTCGTAAGGAACATCAGAGCAGGAAACTCAGGTTGGAGACCCTCTGTATCTTCCCAAATCCCAAGAGGGAATTGTGGGAAATGATCAGGTATGGATTGGGAGAGAAAAGGAAGAATAAGCATGTTATAGCTGTTTTTTAGGACTATAATTCACTGTGGTGCTTTGTTTCCTTCTGTCATGAGCTCACGTGATGAATTGACATCATAATCATTAGTTTATCAGTTTATTACTGTTCAGATCTCTCTGTTACAGCAACAGAGCAAAGCACCAAATACAGTTAAAGTTATGCTGGTTGAAAGTCTTCCAAAACATTAGAAGACTTATATAGACCATGAATCATATAAAAACTCAAATGGTGTTTTTGTTGTCCCTTTGCATAGAACTGAGCTGCATAAAAGTTCCTCTTCCACTAAAATAAGTGTTTAGAATGATATTTGGGAGAGGAAATTATGATAATATTCATATTATGATATGAAGTTATTAAAAATATACTTGAGCACACATATGCAGTTCTCATGAGAACGTTTGAGAACATGATGTAACCTAAATTTAACCTTTTGAGAGATGGATGTGCTGAGCTCTGATTTAGATTCTATGTTGGTCATGAGTGTGACAGAAGCTCTTTCTTCTCATAGGAATCTTGATGAACCCGGAGCTCAGAGGAATGAAGCTGACACTAATGCAGAGTGCAGGTGACGCAGGGATTCACTGCGCATTTGCTTGCGTTCTTTAAAGTGTCAGCAGTGCTACGCCAGCAGTGTGTCTACCTGCTCCTCCTTCTCCTTATATTAGAAAGGAACACTAGCCTCTGGGAACACGAGTAAAGGGTTGCCCCCGGCAACTCAACATCTCTCCTCTACTCATCATTGTGGTCGCCCTTCATGTAGGACCCATTCAACAAAGTGTGCCAGTCTGTGTGCAGAGTCTGAACAACTGATATTGGCCCACATTTGCTTCAGCTGTGAGTTTTTAAAAGCTGGTCCTCTTGTTTTACATTACGGGTCAGCTGCTCTGTGATGTCATGCATCCCGCTGGTCAGATGCATAAGCAAAACCCTGCTGCAGTTTTTGCTGCACAGATCTCTGGGAATTCATAGGTAAGGAGCTCATGTCCTGAGATGGTCAGACATGTTGAATGGCTCATTGGGAAGCTGCTTGATTTTTTTGGTCAACTCACACAGATGAAGGACTCAGACCTAGTTAGTCTTGCATAGCCAGACTTTTGACTTGGGGCATAAAGTCAGGTCTTTACTGGTGCATATTTGATTAAGAACTGCCCGCTGAGACAGGTAGAGACTAGGCTAGAGTATACGACTGTATACATATGCTAGCATGTGGGTAAAAAACAAAGTATACTTTGGGCTTCATCGGGTAAACTAATCCAGTGAATATTTTTCCTGTGTATCAGCTCAGTATGTGTCAGGGAAAAACAAACATGGTTACTATAGTTAAACTATGGTAACCACAAACTGACCATGATTTTGCAACAGTTTAACCATGGGATTAGTAGTTAAAAGTGGTTATGCAAATGAAAGCCATGCAAACAGCTGTCTCATCCCAGATTGATAATACTGCCTGGTAAAGTTATGATATTATGAGTTATAATATATATATGATTATAATGATATATAATTATTATAGGTTATGGTATTGAGTTATGATGAAGTTAAAAGGCTTATAATTTGATGTAGTTCTGGATTCAGAAATGGTCTCTCAGCTAAAGCTTTATAGAACAGAGTTGTAGTTACACTAAAAACTCATTTGATGTGAAATCAATAGTGTTTCTCCAGAGACCCGAACAGCCCCATCAGCCCATCTGTCCAGGAAATGAAGTTTGCTTGCAGAAAGCTTTTTACAATGTTTCCTGTGAAATCGCTGAAATAGTTTGAATAGCTCACTGATAATGCTGTTAAAGTTTGTCAGATCAAATCTCTTGTAGTCGTCTCATAAGAGAATTCTGTATCAGCAAAGACAACAGCAGCATTTTAACAAGATGACTCGACTGATGAGCTCTTTGTACCTCGAGTGAAAGGATGTTTCCTCCGCCCGCAGCAAAATCTCTTTCTGCTGCATTATCTAGAAGGACATGACTGAAGTTTTACAGCAGGTGGATCTCTCTCTATCTATCTATCTCTCTCTCTTTCTTTCTTTGCTGTTCCTCAGGGATGTACAAACCGGGGGCAAGCAAAAGAACGCAGCATTGTGGAAAATTAAAAAAATGTATGAATAAAAATAGATGTTAATGTCAGATTTACACAAAGAGAGGTAGTGTAAAAAGTTTTCATATGTATTTTGGGGAGATCCTGTTATTGAGGTTTAAATAACAGATTTTTAGATAAAACGGCAGGTTCAAACTGAGGTGACTGGAACATCTTTTATTTTGTGCATAACAATGAGCAATTAATTTCAACTCAGAGACATCGCGCCTCTGACGATCAGATGATACAGGTGCCAGAGTAACAGTTACTCACTGAAATTAGGCTTCTGTTATTTTGGGAAACAATGAAGCCCCGACTGAGTTTGAGACGTAGCGACTTCAGAGAGAGGCTAAAGAATTCAGAAAGACTCTTCAGTCTTGTTCAGTCTTGTTTAAATGACCGGTGTGACACACAGATGTGTGTTCGTTTAATAAATAACTGAGCGAGGAAAAGATTCATCCACATTCCTGAGTCAAATGTAAGCAAGTTTGTGACATTGACCATGATAACTCGTTGGTATGAAAGGTCAGATTTCCTGGTTTCCTTGGCTTCCGTTGTTCCCAAATTCTAAAATTCATGTAACATTTTTAGTTTAGCTTTCATACTTTGCTGTAATATGTAACAAATATTTTTCTAAATTTTAATGCAAATTTTAAACCAGAAGCCATTTTTAGCAGTCTCAAACTTTTGGGCCATACTGTATGTGGATAGTTCATGATGAGTTTCCTCATGTTTTAAAATGTCTTGTTTTATGCAAAGCATCTGTCAGCCTTGGGACAGTTTGGAGAGCAGGTCACCTCGTGAGTTGACCCCTGTCAGGCAGCGCTTTTAGCTTCATAATGAGGTAAACTCTCTCTCTCTCTCTCTCTGTCTGCCTCTCTCTCCCTCTCTCTTATATAAAGTGTTCAAAGGTGGGAGAATTTTTATATGGAATTTATTATATTTAGTACTCCACTAAATTAAAATATTTTATTTCCTTATTTCTTGCTGTATGCTAAAGAAAGAATTATTAACCAATATGTTTGTTAACCATAAGAATTGTTAACCATTGATTGCCAAATTAACCAATATGTGTTAAAAATTATAATTGTAAACATTTATATAAACAAAACATGTGACATTTTGATGTGATTTTTAGGGTAGTTTATTTTGGAACCTGAAATACCTGAACCATATTATACAACTATAGACATTTAAAAAGAACAGTCTCACCTCCACCAGGTGTTCTTGTATAAAGAAACGGATGCATGGGTTGGGGTTCCTTGCTGGGGTTGCTTTGGTCAGGGAGATGCATGTCCAAGCACAGTTTAACACTCTCTACTGTATCTACTGTAAGTCTATGAGTTCTAGTGTTTGAGCAGAATATTTTGTGCAATGCAGATCTGCAGTGCAGTAACATCATCAGGCAGAGTCAGAGACTCATACGAACTTGCTCAACTTTTCTTATTGATGGCCTCACTCAGTCTGAATAATGTCTTTCATTTCTCCTGGTGTTCAGAAGCACGCGCAGTACAGAGCTGAAATTGAGCTGTTCACCTCTCCTCCAGTGAATTCTACCTCTCGAAACACCCAGATCTTTATATGCCGCAAGACATTTGCATATCAAACACGCTGTAGTTAACTCTCGAGGGAGGACATCAAATCCTTTGTTGCTTGTGTTTGTTTGTGAGCTGATAGTCAAGCTGTTTTGCTTTGATGCTGAAAGTGAATGCACTATTAAACACATAGTTAATGTGCTGTGTATATCTGGGGTCGCTGGTGATCTTTGGTGTGTTGCTTTTTGGTTTATATGTTCAACACTTTTGTTGCTGCTAATGATGGTGAGCAGAAACACACACAAGTTGTGTTTATCACAGTAAGGTCTGTTTAATTTGCAGTAGTGACTATGATTGATCACTGCTTGCATTTGTCACAGAAAAATATGTTAATAAATGTTAATAAATACAAACACAAATTATTCTTTTAATATTTTATTCATTATTGATAACATTCATTATAAGATGGAAGTAGATATTTGGTTAATGTTAGATTTAGGTTTAAGACTGGTTTAGAGGCTTGTCAACCTTTAATTTTCCTCTGATTTTGGGGGGTCAGTTATGGTTAGGGTTTGGTAATGAGTAGGGTTTGGGTTAGGAATGTAGTTCCAGGACCAATGAAAGATTCAGGAACGCACTTACATGGCGATAAACAGACACATTCTATATTCACATTGATTGATCATCAAATGTTGCAGAAGAGTGTTATAATCAAGCACACTGGATCAGTGTTATTACAGTGAGGCTGTATTGTCATTGTAATGTTTTCTGTTCCCTGTTTCACAAGTGTACACTACACCGTCAGTACAGTGTGCTTTCTCAATGCTACTACCTCTGATGCAGCCTTTCCAGTGGACTGTAAGCACAACTGTTAAACCTGATCCATTCTGTCCTTATAATACTCCAACAACATGACCTCATCATGTGCTGCCTTAACCCAACACTGCTGCCTTTCATAAATAATTAAAGATCTAATCTGTGATATTTCCAAAGGTCAGCAGCACAAAGAGACAAACAATGCCAGCTCCCTTATTTCTCTCTCTGTGTTTTTACCAGTTCCTGTGATCTCAGAGGCCTGTTTTTGTGAACTGCTTCAGAACTGCAGGAGTTTTTGATTTTCTGTGGGCCAGAAACTATTGAACTGTTGGGTGTGACCTGCTGTCCATTTCACAAAGCTGCAGTTAACGCTAAAGAACCATCACACACATTCATGTATGCGCCATCAAACACGGTTTGCTAAATGCTAAGCAGCGAAGGTCAGCAAATCTTCCCTGCGTGTAGAAATGTATAATTTAAATACCTTTAAATATAAATATGAGGGAAGACTCACCTTGATTGGTCTCCTTGATGCATTATCTATAAGGTTCCACAGATCTCCAGACACCAGAAAATCGTGTTATCTTCCACTCATCTTTAGGAAGTTACTTTTAAATCTTTGGGAAATTAGAGATGCCAGCAAAAGTCACCCCTAATCTGTCTGGTATTAACTGTACAACACCGTTATCCACATCATACATGCAATAACACAAGTTTTCAGAGTTATTAAAAGGTTATTTTAATGTGTATCATTTGACAGTACGCTGTGTGTTACCAGTGACAGTCTGTGCTGTTTTCAACACAGTTATGGTGCCTGAATGTACTGTTTGTAAGTGAAGCTGAATGATATTAAAGTTGAGTTTATTTAGAAAAAGCAGGACTTTCACATCTCTGATTGGACAGATTCAATACTGATGTCTTCTTTTTTCCTAAGAAAACGTGTCAGTTTTCAGATGTTAAAACACTTACTTTGCAACTTTACTTAAAACTTTAAGCAAGCCATTAGTTAGCTGACTTTCATCAAAAGTCAAAAAGAAAATTCAAAAAAATTATTCAACTTTGAGATTTAGTTCATGGCTAGACGGTTCAAAGCCAAAAGAGTATAAAATATTTTTCTGAAAGTATTGCAACAGTATTTACTGTTTATTTCTCCCCAGGTTGTCTTATCTCACTCTACAGTAAAATGATGTTAGTAAACCATATGCTGTGTATGTGTGTAAATATGCAAAAACTAATGAATGTGTTTCACTAACGCCTCTTTCACTAATTTCTCTTGTCTTCTGTTACGCAACCGTTTGTGAATGCCTGTTTTCTAGAGACAGTGAGCCGGTCTTTTAAATGACAATGTGTATTTAACACTGTGCTCCAGTCTGGTCATTTTCACAGGCTTATTTCCACAGAAGTCCAGTTGCCAGCCCTGAGCCTTAACCACTGTGGCATTACAGTGGTGGTGAGACATGTCTTGAAACAGGTGCTTTAAGTGTGTGATGAAGGTCACTAGGATTTAGTCCATCCTTGTCAGAGATAATTCTGTCCTCTCTCACTTTACACCACACAGCAGGGTGAAGATGGAGCATCTAATTAGAAACGAAGATGGTAACGGACATCTCGACACCTCGTCGCCGTGTCAAAATTAAAAGGTGAGAGTTTCTTAACCAGCAGTGATGGGACGTAACACAGTTCTGTCACTCAGTGTTTAACACCTTGACTAGAGTTTTCAGTTTAACATGATTTGTGAGTCTTGATTGGTGGATGTAGTTAATTATGTTTATTCATAATTAATAACAGAGAATAACAGTTTATTCTCAGGTGCCTATTTAGAATCTGTAATACATTAACATTTTTGTGGTGCATTCAAGCTAAACATTTGATCAGTATGTGTTCACTGGAAATCAAACCCACAAACTTCAGATAACCATAACAGAATTTATGACTTACTGTATATCTTTGTAATTATTATCCTGTAAAATTCATGGTGCTGTCAATTGTCTATATTTTTCTAGTTTAACATCACTTGTCCCCATGTACTTTAAATAAATGGAAAAGACATGAAATTCTGCTCAACTTCTTTTAAGTGTAAGAGAGACAGTCATACAAGCTTGGGATGATGTACAGTAATGATGTACAGTAAGTGATGACATGCATTATCATTTTTGTTTAAACTTTTCCTTTAACATTTCTGACCCAACAAAACTAAACACGTTGTTGTTTGAACAGCCTAAACAACATACTCGCCCTGTACGAGAGTGTGATATTGTGAAATTCTTAACTGTACTCGTTTGTTATATCGATTTCATCTGACGCCCAGCGAGATGGCCATTGAGTTCTGCGAGTGGTTCCGGTATTGATTGTTCTGTGAGGGTCGCTGTGGGACCGAACTACAGGAAACAGTGTTCTGTAAAAGACTTTGTCCAGATTCACAACAGGACAAAGAATAAACATGAGCAGCTCCTCAGAGTCATCTGCTGCTCTTCATTTTAGGAATCTTTAAGGATTAATAGAAACTTCTGATCTTCAATATCAGACCTTTACCTATTGTATCAAGACAATACAGAAATACCAATACTGTTTTCTTCTGAACGTGCTTCTATATAAAACCACAATAATTACAAGAAGTATTGTTTATGCAATATCTTAAACATGGATGAACTGTTTAACTGTGTTAATGTTGAGAAGACATTATGCCATTTAATAATTACTTCATTCATACACGGATTGTTCCAAATCACTGCAAATGACACACTTCAAAACTACCAGGTGTGTTTCTTACCATCCAGTGATGTTTCATGCGAGTGGTTGTGTATATCTTATATACAGTACAGACAGATAGACAGACAGGTAGGTAGACAGGCAAATCCAATCTGATATGCTGCTGGGATGTAACTTCCAGGACTCAGAGACACGCTGCACCAGAGTGTATGGCCATCATTTGCTGGCCTGCTGACATGTGTCATGAATTCTGTGCTCTCTGTCTGTTTCTCGGACATTTGTAAGATTTCCTGTCTTCCCGGCATTGTATTTCTTTCCAGCTGGAGGATTTTCTAAATGGTTTTATGATGGTTTCAGAGAAACAAAAATGCAGCTCAATTTTTTGAACATGCTCTGATATTTATTATGTCCACTGGTAATGTTATGTAAGTCAGAATATGTTTCATGGTTCTGGCTCTGGCTCTGTCTGTCTTTCCTTTATTCGTTTTCTCCATTAGCTTCAGGTGAAATGATACGGAAATACTCTTGATGGAAACTTCTTGAGAAAAATTGAAAGGGAGTTCGGATGCAAATCTTCAGTTGTAAGTGAGGAAACGTGTAGCTGGATTGGAGACAGATATGTTTCTACATCAAGGCCAGTTCTCACAGGCAAAGCCTCTAATCCGTGGCTTGTTTGATCTTTATTTTTAAACTCTTGGAATAACAAGACTGTGAAACTCTACATTCTAATTCCACACGACGTGGTTTCCTCACACACAGTAATGACAGACACTTCACAGGCGATTCCTCGCTGATGAAATTGTTGTAAAAGGTTGATGTGATTTTCTTTGACACGTCTTTGTCGATGATAAATTACAAGATATGCAAATGAGGTCTGGTTCCAGTAAACATCTCCGCTTTCAAAGGGATTGTGAGAAAGACGGGCGTGAGAGGACATTATCTGATTTTGTCTGATGATTTGCTGTCAAAAACGATTCCTTTAAATGTGTTGCTTTGTTATGGGTGTGCGTCTTATCACAGGTGACAGATTCCCCAATAATAAGTACTTGTTTTTATTGTTCTTTATAATTATAATTTGTATTACGATGTATGCTGTTAGCAGTATATTCCAATAAATATACAAAAAACATCTTTTTAAAGCTGCAGTCTGTAACTTGTCTCTCTACTGCCATCTCTGCTTAAAACATTATATTGCAGGTTACTTGTAATTAGAGTTAGTTATTTTCTTAATGTGGATGACAAATTTAAATTCTGACAAGCTACAAACGCTTTACAATCTACAGTACCTGGACAAGCAAAATAGTAATCAGATCTTCTTGTTTTTGTTTACAGATAGACATTTCCCGCTAAACCGACCCAGCTCAAATTATTACTATAAAATTATAAATGTATAAAATCTGCTGGTATGCAGATTTGTTCAGTTTTGTGGATTGCTTTCTAAACAGGAACATGTTTTATCTGTTTTTGACCAGGATCAGAAATTCTTTAAGGCTTGAAATGAAATGTCACGTTAGTGAAAAATAATTCCCCAGATATTTGAAATGTGGGGGCAAATAAATGCCCGTGGGCCATTTTTCTCCCAAGCCAATCACTCTGCCAAAGGTGTACAGTTAAATGACAGGTGTTAAAATTTTACGACAAGTTGTTTGTCAACAAACGTTCCTGAAATATTCATGTACTGGGCAGCCACAGAAACTTCTCGTTCTGTTTTTGGCATCTGAGGGAAAGAAGTTGAGCAGCAAAGGCAAACACAATAACTGGAGGGAGGAAAAGACACTTTATTTTTGAGGAATGTATTAGATGATTTACAGCAACTGTGGTGGACTTATGTGTTGACATTTCCAAAGAACATATAAACGTGGGGACATGTGTTGTCTTAATTCTCCAGTCAGTGCTATTTACCATTCTATCAAATTCATTTCTGATACTGTTCATGACCTACAGTTACTTATTTCAGCAAAATTACATAACTAAATGACTGCTGTCACATTTCACTTGACTGTGTGTTTCTCTTTAAGACATCTTCTGATCCTTCTGTCGGCAAGCAGTCATCTATCTCCTGTAAGCCGTGCGTACACTCCACCTGCCATTTCCTGCAGTCCATGCATCACAGACACTATCACACACGTGTTGTTCCAGTGAAGGGCGGACCTCCAATGCCAGGAGTTTATAGATTACTGCAGCTATGGATGGACTGCAGGAGGAGTCATCAGATCTCAGCATCACTCATTGGACCCCATGATACAGGCCATGAAGCTAGCAGAAAAACAAATCAATCCTTCAGAAACAGGATTTGGACAGTGTGTGATTGCACCTGACAAACCTGACACCTGATGCAGAAAAGATTTGTGATCTGTGCAACATGATAAAATAGGTGCAGACAGGAAATGAAGAAGTTCTTGAGACTCCAGAACAGAATAAAGGGCCCGTCCACAGTTCAAAGTCAAAGTATTAGGATCAGACAAAACTAGATGACAATTCAGAGGTCCTGTGTTCTGATGCAGGATTCACAGAGATTAACCGCGACACTGTAACATATTTGCTGTGCTTGATGTGGATGTTTCAGAACAACATCTCATCTCTAGTGCTCATAGGTATTTGTACGTGAGGTGCACGCATACATTCATTATATGTCTAGGCTAAGAGATAAGGTTCATGTTATATATCAGCTTGTCAGCTAGAGGTACAGATTTATAGATTTATGTACAAATATCTTGTTACAGTACATCATGGTACCACATTTGATAAACAAACAGAAGGGAACCATAAATGCTGACTAACCATCTAACAATTTTAGGCTCTAAAAGATTGTTTTCCCAATATTTCCATTGAGCAACAAAAACTTTAATTTTGAATGTTCTAGGAATGTTTAACACGTCCAGTTTTTAGTTGTATTAATGTTATTGCTTGGTTTTAAGAATGTAAGTCAAACATTTTTTTAATGCTGAAGCGTTTTTTAACTGTTGTACTAACAACTTAAGAAAAACGTTTTTTTTATATGATGTACAACAATGTTCTACTAACTTTTTGATAACTTTGAGAGAATTTTAGAGAGCATTCTAAGAATGTTTTCTGTTAGCTGGGTGTTGTGTTTGCTTAGCTTCATTGGCTTCAGTCATGTTGGGTATGAACTGGAACGTTCATCTGTACAGAAACACACACTAGCATCACAGCATTGCTGCTTTCAGACAGACACAGTTTACCACTGAACCCAGCTGGGGAAGACAGACTGAAGGAGATAATTCAGCAGGATAAAGAGACAGAGGAGCAGAGAAGATGCGCTTTGATTGACAGCAGGAGAATGAAGAGATGTGGGAGACGGACAGAAAGAGAGAGAACAGTGAGGATATTGTCTGACAATATCACAGGAAACTTTCGTTAGTCAGGGGATTTTTTTCAATAATAATTACCTGCTTCATGTCTCATGGAGATCTTTATTAGAGCTGCTGGAGGAGAAACAGCAGCTGGAGACTCTACTGACCCTCTGACCATGTAAAGAGCTGAGAGACGATAAACTCTCTGTTCTCCTTCACTCTCATTTATTTCATTTGTTCCACATTCTCCAGCTCATTTTGTTCTTTCTTTCTGTCTTGCAGACTTAGTCTGCAATCCGTAACTGCTTCTGTACAGCCATCTCTGTTTGAAACATACGATTGCAGGTCACCTTACATACTTTTATTTATGTTGAGTAAAAAGAAGCCAAACTAATATTTGCAGAGAAAATGTACCCGACAGCTCAAATTATACATAATTATTATAAACTTACTACACTGATCTGTCATGTACTTCCTAAATAACAGTTTTTTTCAGTTCTGAAATCAATTCCCTTCTTAATTCAAAAAAGTGATTACAGATTACAGGTTTCAAAGATCTCATACTGTTCCGCTTATAACCGAACGTTGTTTCTTGATGAACCGTCCACCCCTTTTTTTCATGATCTGTTTTTCTTTCTGTGACAGACAGAGGGCGCTGCTCTCGCACCCTTCACTTCACCTGCACAATCTGAGGCTGGACACTCAGGAGAAAGGAGGAGTAAATCCTTCAGTTAATAAGTAATAGCAGAGGCATTTGGGTATTTCCAGTATAGTAATATGTATTTTGGCATGGATTTGAAAATTTAATTTTGGCATATCATGTCTTTTCAGAAACACTGTGTACTGCAGGAGATTCAGATTGCTGTTAGATGAATGTATCTCTGTACTGTTTCATTTTTCTCTCCCCGCGCCGCTTGAGGAGAGCAGCAAAATCAGGTCAGACTCCGCTGATGAAGAAATTCTGTGATTTAATGGCCCCTGAGGGTCAACACAAATATAGCAGTGCATTAACTCTGACCCCTGCTAGGACAGAACAGCAAGGACATCAGCCATAAACATCAGAACTGACAGGATGAGGAAAATAAAGTATTTAACTGTAATGAACCGTTATGCCTCTTTCACATATTCACATATTCCTGTATGAGTGCTATAATAAATGAACATTTCAATACCTTTCATTTATTGAAATAAATTCCTCAGTGAAGTGTGAACTATTAATTAAAGTGTGTATTTTAATTTTCTGCGTTTCTACTTTAATCCTTTTGAACATACCAGTGCACACAATAAACGTCTTGCTTTGGCCACCAGATGGAGAAAAACTTTTCAAGCTGTTTGATCTAGTCAGAACTGCCTCACCCCCAAATGCGCAATAAATGCAACACAACATCTAAAAGAAAACAAAAATATGTCGCATTCTTCCTATTTTTAAACATCTGATAGCAAAACAATAAGAACATGTATAAGTATGAGGACAAAGTCATGCGTTCCATTATTTTATATATGAACTTTTTATGAACTATGTATATATATATATAAATCTGTTTACAAATAAGCTTCAAATGAAGCAGTACCGGAGGTCTTCCCACTGTGTTACATTTTTTATTTTAGGTTCAAAAGCTGCATACAGAAAAACTATATTTGCACCCAGTCATTAGCAAGCACACACACAGAGGCACAGTGTTGTAAAAGCAGGTCATGAGTGCTATAGACAGTTTCCAGCAGTGTTGAAGCATTACCAGCAGTTAACCCTCCCCCAGGAGTTGTGATGGTATCAAGAACTACTTCTGTATTCTAAGTAATGTATGTCGGTTAGTTCCCAAATACCCTCTGCATTGTGTTCATTGTTAGTTTAACACCTATAAATAAAAATAACAAACATAATAAAATAACTAAGGCCTCTGGTGCATCGTTGAGTTTAAGCCTAACTGATCAGCCATTAGAGGTTTATAGGAGAACAAACAGAAACACCTGCCATGCAAATATGAGATAAATAATGAGCACTAATATTAATGAGGCTAATGATGCCTGACAGATCTGGGCTAGTGCAGCTCCCTTAGCACAAAGGCAGAGTTTGGGAAGCTCTGAGGATATGGAGAGATGAGGGGTGCACAGGAGGGGAGAGCACAGGGTTCAGTAAGAGAGAGAGAGAGAGAGAGAGAGAGAGGGGAACATGGTTAATTAGCAGTGACAGATCTATGGTTAGTCCTGCATTAGTTCAGACAGCTGCAGGCTGCTGCCAGTTTCCACAGCCACATGTTGGCACTCTCGTTGTTTCTGCACTTCCTTCAAGAGGTGCTCTGGATAAATCCCGGATTCTCCTTCATTCAGTCATGTGTTCATTTATTTCATTTCCCCCGAATGCAATAGCATAACCTCACTGAAAAACAAGTTAAGCTCAAAACAGCAGGTAGGAATCAAATCCTTAAGCCAGTGCTCCTACAGTACACCTACAGTACACACCTATTTGCATCCAAAATCACACAAAAGCGTCATGAAGAATTTGTTTCTCTATTTGCGTAAACACAATGACTTTTTGTTCTGTGGTGATTCAAAGACAGCTCGTGCTGGAACCGGTACAGTGACACGTCTGTTTAAAGATCTAAACGAAAACACAAGAATCATCTGTAAGAACGCAATGATTAGAATATCCGTGTGCAAACCTAAATCAAGCAGTTGTGTCACAAGTGTAACTGCAGACTCTGTGATGGAGCCACATAAAACTCTTATTAAATTTCACCAAGATTTATCTTACTTTACCAGTAAACTAGTAACCTGGCAAATATGTTGTTCTATACTAAATATTATAAGAGTGTTGTAATATTCTTTATATTCATTATGTAAGCTACTATTTTTAAAACCATTTTTAAAAATACCATTGTTCGTTTTTTCATCGCTCCTCTCTAAATGGTAATCTAACCGTGGTAAAGAGGAGCAAATTGCTGGTTTTACTGTCGAGAAATGTCTTGTTTCTCAATCACAGGCTGAGTCATATTACTGTATTACATGAGTAGGTTTATCTTGAATGACCGACTCTTTTGGTTTCTCTATATGTGATAACATCAGTTTTACTTCTCTTCAGCACTGGGACTCAAAGAAACAACGCGTCAAAACTACAGCTCAGAGCTCTAACGCTGCCGGTATCGATCAACGCAGCCGCCTGTGCGAGCGTTCACAGCCGCGTCGCGTCGCTCCTCTGATGTCCGTGAATACTTCCTGGTCCAAAGTTGTGTGTGAACACAAATCAAGTCAATTGAGGATGAAGTCGGATGGCAAACTCTCATTAAAGAATTACGACTCAACGCTCGACCGCAAGCTGCTGTAAGCGGAGAAGTTGAATATTATTACTCGTCTGTCAGTGTTGACACTTGACAGACATGATACGAGCAGGACATCATCCACACAACGGCACGACTAATTCTGACCAAAAACAACCGACTGATGACATTCGTGGGAAAAATGGATGTCACAGAAAGCAACAGGTATGTACAATGGCATAATATCTGCTACTGTGCAATTCACGTCGTTTTAAAATAAAGTTACGCTTATTTTGCAGGTTAATAAGCCCGTTTTGCAGTCGTTTTATAGACAATGGTAACTTTAAAACAACACAGTTGTGTTAAATATTCACAAAGTTTTCCTGTGGTACATTTCAGCGAATCGGTTCTTTTGAATGAACACATTCAGCTAAACGATTCACTGAAGCGCCCAGTCGCAGTTAGCATTTCTTAAAGCCGATTTATTTTACAAAATCTTAAATGTATTAAATAAAAGCACAGTTTTAATACATTTGACACTCCACATAATAGCATCTGTCTGACCGCTGATCAGTATTGGGGTGAGGTTAAATAAGTCGGGCACGAATTAAAGTGTACCCAGAGTTCCCTGCGCGGCGTTTCGTTTGGGTAGCGCTGTAAATGTCCTCATATGAAAATAGCTATTGCACATAATCACAGTTTAAATGTAAGACCATAATAACCGCAAGCTTTACTGTAGTATATAACTATAGTTTCAACAAAACAAGCTATGATGTTTGTTTGATGTAAACAAATTAGTTAAATAGTTTCCATACGAACAGAGAAAATAAGTTTGTTATTATGTTATATACATGTGGATGTTTTAGTTCTATAAAGCCATAGAGTATTTAATGTTACTGCGTGTTTAAGTGCGATGCTGTTACCCCCAGTTAAATCCTGGTTGTGTTTAGGCTATATAAATACTATACTATAACATAGTGTTTTCTTATGTTTTAATGCTGACCGTATGGGTCCTAACACTGATTGTTGGATCATAATGTTTTATCAACGTTTGTCATTGCTGTAGGTGCAGACTAACGGTTTTCATCAGCCTGGCGTTAGGGGTGAAGATTTATTCGAGGAGGCACCCATGTATGTGGCTATCCTGACATACATGGGCTTCGGCATTATCACCCTGTTTGGCTATTTCAGAGACTTCTTAAGAGCTGTCGGCTTAGAGAAGTGTAACCAGGCACAGGAGAGAGAGGAGCAAAAGGTATGTGTACTAATCTATCGTACTAAACGACACACTGGACAGACAACCAACTTTTAGCTTTACCCTTTGTAAACCATTTTTCTGAAACAGTGGATAATAAAATGATGACTTTACCAAATGATTTTTATGTATGATATTTAAAATACTTCGTATTGAAACAAACAAACAAAAGAATGCATAAAAATACCAATATTGACAATATTCCGTAAGTCCCAAAGTGTTTTCAGAAAGCAATTTGTGTTTGTTTGTGACATGTATTTAAATGTATTCATGTAGAGGACACTTTCATCCAGAAGTGGCCTACAAATGTGAAAGCGTTGCAAGCAACTTGTCATGTGTGTATTTAATGCCCGTTTACTGCAGAAAACATCTTTGGTATGTGTGAGGTAATGCTGGAGTGGTTAAAGACACAATTACACCTCACAGCAGAGTGAGTTCTCGGTTTCTGATTACAGTCTGTCTCTTGAGAATGACGCCTTAAAGATGTTTCTTTTATCTGCTCAGATCTGGTGACGTTACGTCTGATTTGATTATTTAAGAGGATCGCTTGAGTTGTTTGTTTAGTTGGAAAGATTCTTCATTTTGCGGTCTCACCGTTTGTCCCTACTTGATTTAGCAAACTGAAATGTAAACACATTTTTGGATTGTCTGCTCTGCTGTTGCCGTGTTAACAGACTCTCTGCAGTGTAGCACTGTCTTAATCTATAATCTGTGACGTGCTTCCACTAGAAATCAGTCGCATGTGGGTTTGGATCAGATTGTACAGTGCAGGAATGCTGATAAAACACCATGGCTTGTCATTAATATCCGAAGAAAATAAATAAATGAGCATGAATAGGAATAAGCCCACGTCAGCACGGCACGTTTAGCTCTGTGGCGCTTGATAGATAAACCCATGAATGGCATTAGCATTTAAGAGCAAAATTTACATGTGTCTGTTCCTCCTGCTTCCCGTTTTAAAAGGCTTTCTGCACTGCTGTTAGAGTCACAACACTTGTAGAACTTGCTGTATGCTTTGTAATAAATCCGAACAGAAAAGGCAGGAGAGCCAATGAGAACTAGACGTTGTGTTTAAACATTTAATTTATATCTAGGTCTCTCAAAACAATGCTTTTAATGTGTGATCTGAGGAGCTGGGTGGAGATCAGATACCTCCTCAATGACCAGAGACTTTCTGAGTGACAGTCAAAAGTTTCGGAGAACATGTAAAAGTGAGATGGCAATTTGTTGTGCCTTTGTTATTTTCTCTTGTTGTAAGTACTGAATGTTCAGAGCAGTTCAGGGTATGTTTAATAAAGGCAACATAATAAGTAGTTTGCTTAGCCTCTCCCTTGTTGAGTTTACTTAAGGGTGGAATGTCTTGGGTTACTCTGACACACACTAAACGTAAGATCTTTGAAACTACCCACAATGAAAAGCATCTGATCTGTGGTCAGCTGTGCATCTGCTGGATGATATTCAAAAAGGAAGCTTGAAACACTGATGTTTTCTAGAGACTCTGTTGAAAGTCAATATGTTAAATATTCATTTCCTCTATCACAGGACTTTGTTCCTCTGTATCAAGATTTTGAAAATTTCTACACCCGGAACCTGTACATGAGAGTCCGAGACAACTGGAACCGGCCCATATGCACTTTACCTGGACCTGTGTTTGACCTCATGGAACGAGTCTCAGATGATTATAACTGGACTTTCAGGTAGTTCAGCCTGTGCATTGCCTTAAAACAAGGCCAGCATTGACTGTGATTCAAGAGTCTGGGTTCCTCGCTAGGTTTCTAAACCTCTTTCTTGGCCATTTAGATTAGATTAGATTAGATTCAACTTTATTGTCATTACACATGTATGAATACAGGGTGACGGAATGCAGTTTAGCATCTAATCAGAAGTGCAAATAGCAGAAAGTGCAATATACAGAGTGTGCCATGTTATGAATTATGTACAATAAATAGAGGGCAGTTATATAGATGTTCTATAGTTATATAGGCCATCTAGCTTCACCAGAAAAACCAAGCTGACTAGCAGTTTTTGCTGACAAGCGGTATGGCAGTGCTGGTCCATCAACTAGACCAGCACCTAACCAGCACAGAAGCTCTTGTTAGCCTAACCTGGTTGGAGTTTTTGTTACAGTATTGAATTCCAGTAAAATGGGTTTGTCTGTAGTTTTGTTGTGTAATTATTTTATTCATTGCTCCTTTCATCAGCCACCCTCCCTCTCCCTGTAAAACACACAGTTGCTTCTATATTATTTCAATTGATTTCTGTTCCAGCATGGAACACAATAAGCTACTCAAGAGGAATCAATATTAATAACAGCTTGCTCGGTGTGTTACTGTTCTAAAAGGTTAACAGGCAGAACGATTGACAACGTCATCAACATGGGCTCCTACAACTATCTGGGTTTCGCTGAGAACAATGTCGACTTCCTGAGAACTGTAGCAGAGAGGATTGAGCAGTATGGAGTGGGGGTCTGCAGCACAAGGCAGGAACTTGGTGAGTACGTCTGTGGTTTTACAACATCTGAAAGGTCCCTAAAATCTCTGCTGGTGCATTACCCATATCACTCCGCTTGTGTCATTTCTGCTTTCTTAAGAACTAGCACAGTAGGCCCTTCAGACAACTAAACCAGTTAGTGTTTTCATAAACCTGTCAAAAGCGTTTGTGTAGCAGTTGTGACCAGCAGGGTTCATTCGATTCCTCTCTCCAACAGATGTGTCGGGTTTGTGCCTGGTGATTTTTTTTTTTTTTTTGTAAAACGTTTTTACAGGTTTGCAGCATAAGTTGATGATTGACTGGACTGGTTTATCCCTCTTTACAGATTAGTTACATGTGTTATGATTAGTTAAGTGCTATTTTATGATCTTTCGGTAACTGCCATGCCATACATTTATCTGATGTAGTTAGTTTAGGTTAAAAGTGGAATATTTGCCCAAAAAGGAAGGAATTGAAATAGTTTTCATGGTATAAGCATGTTTTTACAGTCCATGTTAGAGTTTTCATAGTAAAATGTGGAATTGTCAGGGAATTTAGATATTGATATAGTAGTTTTGTAAAAGAATAATATTAAGGCTCTAATAAATCAAAATATATATAAATCAAAATATCACAAATCTGTATATTGCAATATGCATATCCCAATGGTTTGCAATAACTGGAGGATTTTTAAAGTGAAGTGAAAGTGACATTTGTCAGGTAACTCGTATCTGAAATATGACCTGTATTTAACCCATAACAGTGAGGAGTGAGCACACACACACACACACACACACACAGCTACCACTGCACCCAGACAGCAGTTATCTGCCAGTATTGGAATCCATCGGCAACCTTCTGTTTGCAAGTCTGACTGTCTAACCAATAGGCCACAGCTGCCCCTGTTAGTCTTCAAATGGTGTGTGTGCGCATATGCGCGCAAGTTGTGACGCTCATTTATCAAACTGATCTGAGAAGATGAGTCAGCCCGAGACACCCGCAGCAACGGCAGATTTGTGTTTGTGTATCGCAACCGTAAAACATGTCTGTTCACCTTCAGAAGTTGTGATGCTTTCTTTTCCCAGAAGAACTGTGAAACTTACATGCTGGTTATACAATCGGTTTTATACTATTTAAAATTAAATTGTACTTATTTAAAACATTATTGTATTGCATTTTGCATTATTTAGCATGTTACCGAATTGCATGTCGCATTTTTCTTAAATATTTTGCAACACCAAATGATATCTTAAACAGGCTATAATGAAAGTGATATTTTTCATATAATACTAAGTTTTAACATATATTTAACGATTTGAATATGTAATATTGAGACTCTTTGTTAATTGTTTTAGTTTATAGTTACATTTATAAGTCACACAATCTAAAGGTGTGGTAACTTTGAGGGACTGTGGTTTGGACTGAATGAGATGCAGTGGCACAGTTGGAGATAGTGTGGTGTGACCAGCTCTGTGTGGTCTGGTTATTCTGGTTTGTTGTGTATGTGGCATTTTTTAGCAGCTTGATGACAGCCTCTTTTGTGATCTGTTCTGAGGTCTGTTCCTGTCACACGCACGTATGCGTCATGAACACACATCCCCTCACTGATATGCGTTTAATCAGATCATTTCCATACTGAAGTAGGCCGTCTGGGAAAGCCGTTCCAGGCAGGTCTGTGCAGTTGTAGTGCATGCATGACATGCGTGATTTATGTGTGTGCATCGTCAGCGATGTTTTAGCCTTTTTTACTGAAAGAATTATGCAAATCATGTAAACATGTCCAAAAATTGGCGCTGAACAGAATTTGCCAATGCAAAGTAATAGTGCAACATAATTTTTTCCAGGAACAAATAAGCCTGATTTATGTAGAATGGACGTGTTAATGCAGAATGACATGTAAGCGATCTAATGTATTATGCATGATGCAGTGCTGTACCAGCACAGATAGCAACTGTTTAAACTGCAGAGCGGGTAGTTAATGAACTCGATACAGGTAATTGCCTTGAAATACAGCATATAAAACTGCCATTTTTAGTTTGCATCAGCACTCTAGTCTAGTTTGCAGAGACTGGTGTTAAAACTGCAATCAGCAGACTTTGCCTCTCTATCGCCATCTCTGTTTGAAACAAAGTCGCAAGTTACTTTTTATTTCATTGTTTATGTTGGGGAAAAAAGCCAAACTGACATCTTCCGGGAAGTCTGACCCGACGGCTCAAGTTAAAAATTATTATTATTAACTTGACGCTTGAATAGTGGGAAGGAGACAGTTTTAAACACTAATAATTTATTTTTATTTATATTTAGCCAAAAAGTTATGGATTACAGCTTTAAAAAATGTTGAGCGTGGCCTCAGTTCACGTACAGATGACACAGGATGTGAGATTATGAGTTTTTAACTATAGCAGAGGTTTTATTCACACTGGAAGATGAATGAGGTCCATGTTTGTTTCGATGGCGGTTTACGTGCTGTGGCATCAATCATTTACAGAATGTCGCCTGTGGAAGCGTCTGTGTTTTTGGAGGTCATTGTTTAAATGTTTTTCTGTCATTAAGGGCTGTTTAAAAGTAAAAACAGACAATCAGGTTGAACGAACTGGTAATATCACTTATTCTAAAGTGACACTTAAGAATAGAAGAACCTACGACATGAACCATTATGTGTAAAATTCATTGACTGAAATGAATCTAAACGTTTCACCATAGTGATGATGTCATCAGCATACAAGCGACGGGAGGCAAACGCCAACAACTGTTTCCTGTGAGACAAGTGTCTAAAATCTGAATCCTTTAATTATTCCTAATATTAATCCTATATGTATTAATGATAAAAATCCTGAGATATGCTTTTACTCCTATTACACACATTGAACCATTAAGAAATGTAATCTTTCATCAGTTTTTTTGATTTTTGAATTAAACAGTTTTAGGCACCAGTGTTGGTGGGTTTTTTAAAATTCAAAATGAGTCAAAACAATCTGTCATCTCTCTGCTTTTAAAACCAAACAACAAATGTGTTTACAGTAACACATCACTTACAGTAAGGCATCACTTCCTCTCTGTCTCTCATTTCTCACTTGATTACCCTGATATAACCCCAGTTAGAGGTGAAGATCCTCGTGGCTGTCTTCTGTAGAGCTTCCCTCATATTACACACTGCAGCACAGGTTCAGCTTTAATCAAACACACCTGTGCTCAGAGGGGGTCATCCATAGTGTTTTTTAGTGTCAGAAGCTCTTCGTATGTGTCATGTAAAGAGAGAGGCAGCTTCTCTCAACATCCTGTGTTGTATTTTCACTGCTGGGTAATATCTTTAGTTTGATGTTGTTGCTTAAAAAACATTTCCTGTGAGTTTTGGCTGGCTCAGGTGCCTTTTTTGGACTTTGGAAATATTAAATAAAATTATTGAATAAGGTCCTGAACCTGCATAGACACAATTGCAGGAACAGGCAAGAGAAAATGAGTTTTGTTTATGCATTAACATTTTGGCAGTGTTGCATGTCTGCAGCGTGTCTTTAATCCCTGAAGGCACCTATTGAGTGTTTAATAACCACAGACTGTGGTCTAATGAATTCTTAAAGCACGGAGCTGTGGAGCTGTGCATCTGTAGATCTGTAGATCTGTGGATCTGTGGATCTGTGGATCTGTGGCTTTAGCCAGCTGCTTTGCTGAGGGTGCACTCTGAAAAGCTGATTTTTTTCTGTGGTGTTTATCAATCTTAATGTAATTTCACATCTGGCAAAGAATAATAAATGCAGTCAGAAAGGACGAGTTATTTTGGCTCTGTTTCAGATCTGTCTTTTAGATGAGCTGCCCACAGATGGCCAGGTGAGACAGATCACAGTTTATAGTCTGTAGTAAAATGCGTCTCACTTTCATGTTTCATGGTTTTTGAATTTGTGATTGCATACATCATTTTATCACTGTGTCATGAGTGTTTGTACTGAAGGTACAAACATAATGTTTCCAACTAAATTCTCAGTTGTGTGTAGGGAAGTATCTGTGAACTTTGCAGGTGTCCTTCACATGAGTTTTGTCACAACAGTGTTGATATCAGACAGACTTAAGTTGTACAGTTTTCCTGATTTTCAGGTCAAACGCTTATGATGTTCTTTTGTTGTTGTATTACAGGTAACCTCACTATCCACCAAACACTGGAGCAGCTGGTGGCAGAGTTCCTGGGCATGGAGTCAGCCATGGCGTTTGGAATGGGGTTCGCCACCAATTCCATGAACATTCCAGCACTAGTGGGAAAGGTTAGCAAGGCACCTTGCCCCTGATTGTTCCCCAGGCGCCGCAGGGTTGCCTGGGGAACTGGTATGGAACTCAGGTCTGGTATGCCCAGGGCCAAGCTCCTCAGCTATTGAGACCTGATCAGCCCTGCCGGTCTTGTTTACATCAGCCTAAACCTGATTCAAAGTGTGAAGTGTCTGTTTGTCTTTAATAACAAGCTGGGTGTAACTACCAGTAAAAATGCTGCTTACTAAACCACATTTTTCAGTAGTGTGACAGAAGCACAGTCGTTTTAAAACAGCTTGTTTTCTGCTGTTAAATAGACCAAGAGTTTAAAAGCATGCAGGTAGACTTGAGATCAGATCCTGTGTGAAGCATCAAATCTACCTGAACAGTGTTTCCATGGAAGCGCTTGATTTGTGACTGTGTCTCAATGGACACTTATGATGTTCTTGTCTTACAGTAATGCGACATGTTATTGATAAATTGTGCCCTGATGTCCGCGCGTCTGTTTCCAGGGCTGCCTGATTCTGAGTGATGAACTAAATCACACTTCCCTCATCCTGGGAGCCAGGTTGTCGGGGGCAACCATTCGAGTTTTCAAACACAACAGTAAGTACATACGTAAAATATTATTTTGCTGCAGAGAGGAAGAGCAGGAGAGACGGATTCAATCTGTAATGATTAAACTTAAACAGAAGGTCAGATCTGGGTTGCACAGAGAACTTCAACACAATCATTTAAAATGAGTGTTGGCAAGTCTGAGATCATCTTCGCAGCCTGTGATACTTAGCAGGCAGAGTTCAGTCATTAGTCTGCAGCGAGGCATTCGTGAGTTTTATAATAGCTATGTTGTGGGGAATCTATAGTGGTTAATGGTATTCCAGCGTGCATCCTTCTCTAAAGGATGCATGAGAATACATGATGCATAACCTTCCAAAGCTTGAAAATATTCCGACAGGACCATGCAAGACTAGTTTAGGGGTCATTATGACAAACCCCATAGACCCCATGTGCCGCGGTCTGACCTGGAAACAGTCGATGGTTAAGCTTAACATTTATTTTGTGCTCAGCTGAAATGGCAGTTCATTTTTTTTAAATAAGCCTGCCTTTTCTTATCTGGTGGGATATTTGCCAGTAACTGGCAAAGATTAGCGGCCCTGCTCCAGCACGCCTGCCTGCAGTGTTCAGGTGAAACCAAAGACCTTGATTAGCTGGTTCAGGTGTGTTTGGCTAGGGGGTTGAGAACTTATGCTGCATGCCATTCAACTCGTGAGTTTGGAATTCCAGCTTCCTACTTGGAAAAGTGCCAGAGAAGATCAGACATCAACTCGCCCCCGAAAATTTAAAAAGTTAATAATGAACGTTTATGTGTTTAGCAAACTGCATGAATAAGTCAGAGTTTTTAAATGACATGATAATAAAACCTGTTTAGCAAACATTTGCAAACTGGTGTGTTAAACACTCTTTGTTGATAATCAGTCACTTGCCAAACAAAAAGTAGTGCATAAGGTTATGTGTACAATACACATTTTGGTTGCCAGACAACTTTTGACATGTGAATATATTTTTTTACCTTGTTTTGTTGAATACCTGCAATGGTAACTCTTTGTAATGCTGTTATTTTCCCAGGGGAGAGATTCTAATGTTAAAAATGCTTTTTATTATGAAAAATGAAATGTTGCTGCTGTGTTATAGAAACGCTGATGTACTTTGAGGTTTTGAATAATGCTTTGTGCTGTTTTGTATGTCAGCGAGAGAGTTTTTAAGGTGAGTGGGCACAGACCGAATATTTTATTTCACACACAATACATGTGGATCAAACTTCCTGTTTTCCATAACCAAGCATCAAATCCTGGCTTTGTCGTCTTATTAAATAAGTGACAGCATAACACACACCAAGATTAAGCCAAGCATAGTTTGACATACTTATTTAGATAGCAAATAATACAAAACACTTTTTTTTGCTTTTTGGCACTTTTTATTAGTAGAGACAGCAGACAGTTATTTTCAGGTACAAGGGGGCACAAAACCAGTCCAGAATTGAATCTGTTTTTCCTGCATGCTCACTACAGCTCAAGATTTTAGGGCACGTTTGGTACCCTAGATCGCAACTGCGGTGCAGGCCTCATACAAATATTTAGGTGCTGTTTTACACACTTTTACATGCTTGTTTGTCAGGATATGGATTAATCTTGACATGTCAAGCAGGTCAATGTATTTCTTTAACATGATGTAAAGCAGTGTTTGTAAAGCTTTATAGTACATGTGAACTAGCGTCTCATCTGCTGTTCAGTGCTGCCACCTGTCGGCCAGTTTGTGTTGTAGCATTTACAGCTGTGATCATCAGCGGTGCTCAGATCAACAGTATTTATATTTTATTGTTTTATTGCTGCCCAGATAGTCAGTGATATTGTGTATGCAGGCACCTCTGGTTTACGACCATCATGTCTAATCATCTAGTCAGTCACGTGAGCTTTAGAGATCATTAATTTTTTCATAACTATATATTAATATGTCTTATGTATTTCATTTTATGGATTTAAAAAATTATTGATCTCTGATTATGTTCTGAAGTGTTTCATCTTGATTCACAGACATGCAGAGTTTAGAGAAGCTGCTGAAGGAGGCGGTTTGCTCGGGACAGCCTCGAACCCATCGCTCATGGAAGAAGATCCTCATCGTGGTGGAGGGCATCTACAGGTCAGAGAACAGACCTGAGCTGACAGGAGAACATCTGTGACGCTTTGATTCAGTTTGATAAAACTAACTGTAGTAACATCAAGAAATCAACATAAAAACACCAAGCATAAAAACGTTCATGAAAAACCTTCAGATGAAGTAAGCAGTGGTCACCAGTCTTATCTGATTGACTGACCTGAGCAGTCAGTTTCAGAAGCAATAACAGTGATGGAAAACATTACCTGTTTGAAAGCTGCCAGCGTGATCTTTTATTTATTGACTGCGTGTGTGTGTATATGTGGGTTTGAATATGTGGTTTATGAGGACACAAATGTGTATAATGTCGTGTATAACAATGTAAACAATGTTTTTGGGGGACTCCCTGTGTCCTCATAAGCCAAATTGCTTAAAAACATACTAAATGGTGATTTTTTGTTAATTAAAAAAGTTTTCTGTGAGGGTTAGATTTAGGGGTTAGTGTTAGGGGATAGAATAGACAGTTTGTACAGTTTAAAAACCATTACGTCTAGTCCTCATAAACCCCAAATGCCAACATGTGTGTAGGTGTGTGTCTACATGTGTGTTTACATCAGACGGCTACAAATTATTTATCTAAGGATAATTAGTGCAGTAAGCGATTGTGACCTCTGACCTCTTTGTTTCTGTGTGTTTCAGCATGGAGGGATCTCTGGTGCGCCTTCCAGAGATCTTGGCACTAAAGAAAAAGTATAAAGCTTATCTGTACCTTGATGAAGCCCACAGCATTGGGGCGGTGGGGCCCACGGGCCGGGGAGTTACAGAACATTTTGGGGTGAACCCTAAAGAGGTGGACGTCCTAATGGGCACCTTCACTAAGAGCTTTGGGGCTGCGGGCGGGTACATCGTTGGTAAAAAGGTGAGGATCATGTAATCGAACGGTTACATACATTTCCCCCTTTGAGCTAAATCGAATAACAGATTTTCTAAAGCGTGTAGCAACCAGTAATGGATTCTTTTATTGAGAGATTTAAGCACGAGTAGAAAGCAAATGTCTACTCATAGTATATAGATAAAGGGTGTCATCTTTTCAAAAGAATTTCAAACACTTCCCAATTTAATATCTAGTCATATGTAGGTTGATTTTTACAGTGCACCTGTGTGTTTTAAAGCAATGCTGATTGTTTGTGTAGCCCAACACAGCAGTGGGCGGGACTGTCTGTTTTGTTTGACCTATAACAGATCCACACCATACTCCCCCCTCTTTCAAACATGCACACACGTTTCATCATGTTAAACTACATGTGTTTCCCAAATGTCACTCGCGCTCCCTAGACACGCCTCTCTCATCTCATTACTTTATTAAAACAGACCACTTTACTTCATAACCACATCACCAACATGACAGTTGAGTAGAAAAGATGGAAAATGATGACACATGTCTTAATAATGAGAGAGCCCCTGTGCACACGTTGTGTAATAATAAGATTTTTATAATGTAAGAATGTTGGCTGATTGCTGTTTGTGTTTTATGGAAACTATTAAATAGTTATTTATTATTAATACTTATTTATATTATTAATATTATTAATAGTTATGTGAAACTGTTAAATAGTTTAATTCAATATTTTCATGAGATGCCCCCTCATGCACGCAACTTGCCTGTTATATATGTACAGTTTGTACTTTTAGAGTAACAAAAACTAATTTCTAAAAATATTCTTACAATAAATAAATATATAACCTGTTAATATTACCACATCGTTTAATTATTTGCATTTATTAAATCAACAGTTTTGTAAATCTGTGTATTTTGTAAAAGGTACAGCAGTCTCTTCTGCATAAGTAGATTTCACAAAAGCACATGTAGCAGATGTGCTGTTATAGTCGGCTCACTACAAAACGAGGACCGTAATGAACACTTCTGACCGGCCCGGCCTGTAAACCATCCACAGATCTTTTTGATCATTCTTGTCGACTTGGGCGTCTAAAGGAACCTCTTTTTTATTTTAATTCTCATAGGTTTACGGTTTTCCTTCTAAAAGGTACACAAAACCAGAGTAGAGCACACGCTCTCTGTAGCTAGAAGGACACACGCTACTTTGCTTTACAGATGTGGGCTGATTTCGGACACATTCTCTTAACTGACTTATCTTACGCTGTTTCCACAAAGCTCCGAGGACCTAAAACTGCAAATCTCCAGCTCTAAGTGGAAACAGATGCTTGGTTTGCATTATTTTTTCCCTAAAAGCCCCCTTGCCCCATCCTCAAAGCAGAGGACACATCTGGAAGCAGAGACCCGTTGCAGTGTGAGGTGCG
>JAZGTJ010001648.1:0-11468 GCA_036877575.1 Botia almorhae | reverse complement strand
ATCCTTCCACAGTGGACGCAGATGTCAGGGACAGAGATTAGGAGCCGGGTGTTGGCCTCGGCTTCTGCTTAGCAGCTTTATAATGGATGTAGAATGGGCAGGGCCAAACATCTAAATACCGCTGGTTTTGGGAGTATGTTGGTTTTGGGATACAGAATGTGTCATCTTGTTGAATGAAAGCTGCAGTCGTTTATAGGGCAGAATAGTGGAATAGTTTGTCATTTTTTGTCAGGATTGTGCTGTGTGGTTTTATCTCCCTCTAGTGGTGTGAACTGATCACAGTTTGTGACCTGGATCAGTTGTTTCATTGAAGAGACTTCACTCCAAAAAAGATTTGGTTTGAAATATGAAGTAAAAAGCAGATCACAGAAAACCAAAACATTTTTAATGCCCAAATTTATAATTACACTTCACACTCTCATTTGATTTGGAGAGAAAGACTTGTAACATAGCTCATGTTTAATGGTTCTTTAATATTTCTGGTGTACCTGTAGCTCAATGCAGACGTGACACTAAGGCATCTTGTGCAGTATTCACACTGATGGAGTGTTGGTCAATATTATTCACATATATGCTGGATGTGTTTGTGCAGGAGTTGGTGGATCACCTGCGATGTCACTCTCACAGTGCAGTGTACGCTACAGCCATGTCTCCACCTGTCGTAGAACAGATCATCAGAGCACTGAAATGCATCATGGGAAAAGATGGCACAACTGAAGGTTAGTAACTCAGCTCAATGAGCGTGTTCACAGTTTGCAGTGCGTGTGTGTATGCTGAACGTTGTAATCAAGGTTCAGCAGGTTAGGAAAGGAAGGGCTTAATTAAAAGAGGGATTAATAATGATCACTCTCTGAAAACATGTATTGCTCATAAATAAAAGTAATGCAGGATTAGAGCTGTGGAATTACGCATAAAATATATCTAGGAGCATTTTGCTGCTAGTCCGGGTTCATTCCAACCTACAAACAAATATAAACCTTCAAACACATAGACCAATATTACTTAAGAACTACAAATACTGTAAAACTTAACTTACACCTGACTTGCTGAATTTGTGAAGGTGTCGCACCTAAATCAGTCAAAGCTATTGCTGTTCAGAAATGGGTCGTTTTAATTGGAGGGTTGTTTTGTTTCTCTAGAAAACTTATTGTCAACAAATAAGTAAAGGCAGTAAGAGTCATCAATTTTCTATTCCATATTTCAGAAAGAGAGAGACTCAGGGTGTGGCTACAGTGTTACGCTTACTAACCAGCTAACTATTTCCAATAAAACTCAACATCAAACTCAGAGCATCTTGTTAGCAGTGCAAAGATCTGATTCCCAGGAAACACAACTTAAATACACTGTAAGTCACTTTGGATAAAAGCGTCTCCCAAATGTGTAAATGTAAATATAATGTGTATATCTGACTTGTGAACATGCACCAGTTTGTGTGGTTACTGGCCCAATGTGTTGCTCTGTGGAGGGTGAGTCACGCTGTTGTAAGAGCTTTCTTTACAACCTTCCATCATTTCTCAAAGGCAACTCTGGATTTGCCACACAATGTGCTGCAAGAGATCTGCCAGATCGAAACTTTTACTGCATCCGGGGCTAATTGTTTGGTTTTAGCTTCACCTGCTATTTATAGCGTCTGCCAGTGTTCTTTTGAAGGTTAACAGGGGCTGTGTTCATTCTGCTAAGCCGATGGCTTTTGTACTTGGCTTTAAAACACACCTCTAATTCAGATACCTGCCAGTCGTCTCACAGGTAATTATATGCAAACTTGCCGTTGTTCTCCAAAACCTCAAGCTACAGTGCCAAACTCTGAGATGGATCTGCCCCAGTTCTGCATGATTCCCACCATTAAAACACACGACACAGACTGAGAGGTAGAAACCCACTGAGACGTTGTGTGGAGAAGTAAAGCTGCTTGTGTGTCTGCAGTCATAGTAGCTGGTCAAATGAGGTTTAAACCATCAAAGTTCTAAATACTAGTTTAGAGTGTTAACCACTAAGCTACCACTGGTGGTAGTTTATGCTCCTCTAATTGTAGGTCGGATCCATTGTGTCCTGCGTACACGCCAAGAGTCTTTTGGCACAGACAGACGTTTGTCTACCCTTTAGCCTGACAAAACAAAACCAGCTGCTACTGTTTCAGCATCAACTAACTCCGCAAACACGCACATTACGAGTTGTTTACAGGAGAGCAGAGAAATAGGTGGCAGAATTCAATAAAATGTGATGTCCATAAGGGAATAATGTTCGGACACATTCCAGGAATATGAACACTTTATTTTTATACAAAGCATTAGAGGCACAAATCTCAGGTTTATGTTTAAGCACTAGATGTGTCTGATATGCTATTATCTAAATATTATGTGTTTATCTCAGTTGTGTTTAACTGCTGCATTTATTTGATGTTCACAGCCACAATTTCGTGCTTTTAAACCATTTAAACATTTTGGTAACAAGGATGATTGAATTGCAAACCCGTAGAAAATGGACAGAAACAAAACAGCTCGTATATTGTGGTGAGCAACATTTTCTGAAGGTTAACCATCTTTCACTGGCAATTCAGTGAAAGACGAAAAGAAAAAAAATTTTTTTTGTTTTTACTGAAAGTGTTTTTACTGTTTTTCTTCCCGGTTTTGTTTGTTACTATGTTCTTGGATTTGTTTTATGAATGGGTCTGCTCCGTCCCACCAAACTACTTAATGGTCTTAATGGAGGCTATTAAAAGACTGAGTAGATGATGTCATTTCCTGTTTGCTCATTTTGCCGTCTATCCTACATCTGAACATTAGAAATAATCACAGTGTAAGCAAACAGTTTATATCTTATATATGTTGTTAAGTGTGTTTTGTAAGAGCAGTGCCTGCTGGTGGTGTGGCTTTATGCCACTTAACTTGATCATTTTCCCAGTGTTTAACTATATTTGGAAGAGGGCAAACAGTGTAGTGAAAAACAGAGAAAGAATTGGGCTGATCTTTGTGCCGGCTGTTTTCAGGGACAGGTTTGTAGGCATATTTGTTCGATAGTTTGCAGGCTCGGCTTGTCTGTTTAGTGTTTGTGCTACTGCGTAGTGGGAATCACTAAATCCTACAAATGACTGTAGAAATACTGTGAAACTGTGACAACAGCACAATGTATTTTCAAATGACCAGATTCAAACTTTTTTTATTAAACAGATCATTCTGATAAAGCTTAAGTGTAAGTAAGTGTAGTTTTAAAAATTTATTTAAAAACATATATTTTGCTTGACTACCATGGCCCATTGACTACCATTGATTGACTGTGTGTTATCTGCTCGCTAAATTTATTCTAATATGCGATTTTGCATTATCTGTGCAGACTGAATAATATGTTTATGAGGTCTGACTTTCATCTTTGTGCATCTACTGTAACTGATGCTTTCATAACCTGCTTCACTCTGATCCCAGTACAGTCCAGTGAAGGAGCGCTTGAGATGGTTTGCACGTTCCCATTCGACCTGTAGTTTCTCTGTTGAAAAACTTTCTTGTGGACTTCCATTTTATGTCTCTCCTTTTCCAGTAAAAGCTCACAAATGCATCTTGATGACACCTGTGTCTGCATCTCCTCCGCAGGCCAGCGCAGAGTTCGGCAGCTGGCTCACAACACGCGCTACTTCAGGTCTCGGCTGAAGGAGATGGGATTCATCATATATGGAAACCAGAACTCCCCCGTGGTACCACTCCTGCTCTATCTGCCTGGGAAAGTTGGGTGAGTAGCTGCCCAGTTAGGGGCCTTTATAGATAATGTGACGCTTCTGGATTTCCAGTTGCTCTACTGGTGGAGCATTGCTGCTAGCAACACCAAGGTCTTACGTTCAGTTCCTAAAGAACGCACATACTAAGATATTGTAAAACATGAATGCACTGAATGTGGTCACTTTTGATGAATGCGTAAATGCAATGGCAGCATGCTAAATGTGTATACGCATTATGATTGAGTAGAGAGCTATCTGACTGGGCATGCAAATTGCATTATAATGCTAAATATACAGTGTACAAACGCATTACATGTGATCTCCAGGTAAGACCAGTGTAAATAGCCTCAAATCTTGACTGTTGTAGGAGTTCCAGTATACACAACAGCATCTCTGCCTGCATTTACACAAAACCTATTTATTCTGTTTTAGAAACCCAAGCTTAGAGTGTTGGGCTAGAGAGAACGTTTCTGTGTGAGCTTTGTTCAAGTCTGTGCATCGTCTTTGTGATTCAGGACAGTTTCCACTGTCTGGACACTACAGTAATCCCCCTCTGAACTTATGAACCTGCCCACATGTCAGGCTGCCAGTAAAACGACAGTGCGAGGTTCACATTCGGTAACAAAGGTGATCGCTTTGAGTGGCCCATGGAAAATGACACCACTGCTTTAGGACTCCCTTCAAAAGCTGCAGTCAGCTTCACTGCTCATTCCAAAGAATACGATGCTGTGGTCTTTTCAAGAGGAGGATGCTGGACCATGGCCATCTTGGATGGTTTGGTTCATTTTTGAATCAGTGGTGAAGAAAACAACAAGAGAGACAGAAGGAAAACATGACAAGCTCATCACTGCATAGGCGTTTTCAGACTCCTCCAAAGATAACAGCTTCCTGGCAAAGCAACAAAGAAAACGGCAGCTGTGAGGCCTTTTAAATGCAGCTTTCTCTGCCACAGCTCTGTTCTCTCATCGCTGTCTTCTCAGCTGACAGAGCGGAGGCCTTCTCTTCATCATCTCTTTCTGTCTTATCCTCCTCCATTATACCTTTCCTTTGCTTGTCAGCCCTTTTATTTCCTCCCTCTTGGATAATGCAGATGACAGCCCAGCTGTGCAGTTGAGGATGATTGGATGAAGGTCTTCTCTCAGATAGAGGCAGCAGAATCTCAACGGCTTCAGCCTTCAAAGTGCTTTTACTTCAAGTTGAAGTAGAAAAGCTGTAGGACAGCAGGCAATGATTGATCTTCTGCATGATGGTATCTGATCACGCATCTGTTTGTTTTGTCTGTAGAGAGGAGTGACACTTTAAAAGTGTTGAAAAGGTCTGGAAACGTAAAAGCTGTTTCGCTGGCTTATAAATGAAAGGTTTAAGAAGTAACAGTGGAGGAAAAGTTGGTTGTTCTGCTGTATCTGCTGCTTTTAATGGTTCTCCTGTTACCTGGCCTGTGTGCCATTCAAAAATGAGTTAAGAATTCCTTTTCAATTCCAGTTTAATTCCTGAATTTGATTTAAGGTCGCAAACAGGAAACAGAATTGCAGTTTAAATTTAAGTGTAACTTTGAGAATGAATTATTTAGCATGTTATCTCGCATTTAACATATTTCCTATATTACTATATTACAGTATAATAATCAATGTTTAAAATCTCACATGTAGAATTATGTATATATATCTCGTTATGTTTATTAAATATCTATAAAGATGGATCGCTTTATTTCTCTTTATTTCTCTCATTTTCCTCAGTCTGCACTGGTTCTGGTTCTGTACAGTCTGCACTTCAGAAACATTAAACAGGTTTTTAGATTTGCAATTCAATGAATTTCCTTCACTGTCTTTCTAGCTGGAATCCAGTTCATCTAGGACAATTCACTTCAAACCCACCAATAGAATGGCATCCATTTCCTAAATTCAAAACTCAACCCTGTTTATTTATAATAACTCTAGCTCTGACTGTAGCTCAGTGGTTAGAGCACGGCGTTAACAACGCCAAGGTCATGGGTTCGAACCCAGGAATTGCACATACTTAGAGACAATGTATAGTATAATGCAATGTAAGTCGCTTTGGATAAAAGCGTCTGCCAAATGTAAATCTTATAATCCTTTTGTTACCATCAGTCATTATGACAGAATATCAGTATTAAACAGTCCTGGCTAAACTAAAGTGTTTTCAGTGGTGCATGTGTTGATAGTGAACATGTGATGATGTTGAGGAAGACTATAAAGAGTAAATGTCTACTTTCAGGGCGTTCTCACGGGCCATGTTAAAGAGGAAGATTGGGGTTGTAGTCGTAGGTTTCCCAGCTACACCCATCACAGAAGCCAGGGCTCGTTTCTGTGTGTCTGCCGGCCACACCAGAGAAATGCTTGACAAGGTAATAGACTACACCACCCAAGTTCTCACAGACCTACCTGTGTGATTTTGTGTGACCTCTTTTTGTGTAACTAAATATCTTGGCCTTGCTCTTCATGCTCTTCCCTCTGACTAGGTTCTCCAGAGCCTTGATGAACTTGGAGACGACATCAGACTGAAGTTCTCTCGTCACAGACCTTCTGTTCGGCCAGTGATACATGATGAAACAGACTATGAGCTGGACAGCTGATCATTGACTCCATTGATTGGCTACAGTCAGATTCGTCAGAACGTAAAAGCTTTTAACTGTTTTGAAGCGTGGACAGACTCTGGCCGTTATGCCTCTTGCCTCCATTTTGCGCACCCGACTCCCATGTCGGCTTGGTTGCTGGTTCAGTATACCCACTCGGAGCGGGTTGAGCGGAACCGGTTACAATTACACATTTTAAGTGTATATATTGCACATTTGTTTTTTAACTGCTCTTTCACATGTTTGTGAAGTTGTATGTTAATTTATCTTTTCTCAGGGAATTGTGGGTAATACAGAGGGGGCGTGATGACTGTGGGTGGACTGTATATCAAAAGCTGCTCTAAATATATCATACAATTAACTTCTTAACACTGACCGACATCAGAACTGTGGATAAGAAGCCCTTGAAGTGGCCTTATTTTCATCCTGCTGCTGAGACGGACAGATGAAAGAGCTCCATGCTTTGCTGGAATATTTGTTTGTGTTCCAGAAAGAAACTTATTGAAAAAAAATGTTTAGAGACTCGGTCACATTCATAGTTAATAAACACTTTTAAATCTCAGTCAAACAAATATAGACTGACAGGCATTTATTGGAATTTCATGGGCAAAAAACTTCTGATTCTAAAATAAATCAACAGAAACATTTAAAAGTGAACTGATAAAAATGTGTAAAGTACATTTTGTTTGTGTTCATTTATCAGGCACAGGGCTTCTGCTCATTTGCAGGAAAATAATGTTTTGTGTTTAAACATTTTTTTAAGGAATATAAAATGGTCAAATCCCAAGAACTTCAACTGAAGGACAAATCCTGTAAGCAGCCACTTAGAAAAGCTGAGCAATCACCTCACAATGCGCTGGAAAGCATCTTTAGGAAACCAGAGCAAAATTTCTTACAAGCTCCCAACGCATTGATGATGATGATGTAGAGGATGTTTTAATGTGCACGCACAGCTCATATATTATCATATTACAAGGATAAATAACAATGCATACAGTAATTATCACTTTGTCTTAAATGCACATGGAGTACAAAAAGTGATGTCTGCACGTTTTTACCAAACATGAAACATCTTTGCTGTGAATGAGTGAAAACTACATGAATACTTTTGCAAACCTAAAAGCTCTGCCTGATAGTTCTGCGACTAAACATGACAAAGCCAATATTTACCTTAACCTAGTAATTCGTTTAGAGATGCACATGTGTGGAATAATCACTTGATTAACATGAGGGGGGATAAAGACGGATTGTAAAGCTGCAGACAGATGAGCTCCAGTCTGCACTTGTTTGAAGCAATGTTTGTTATACCAACACCATAGTGATGCAGATTTCCCAGGCGAGGAGATACCATGGGCCAAGACTCGTTAGTCTGTTTGTGTTTTTGTACCATTTCAAAGATGCGCTGAAGCTAAATGTCATTGTCAAAAGAAAAAAAAATCCCCAAACTATATTACAGAAATATAGCACACGTGTTGTTAAGAATCGAATTTTATAGATTTTTATAGATTGTTTTAAAGAAAATATAATTTTTGTTGAGCCCTAATATTAATTTGTTACATGTAACCAGCAAAGTTCAGAACTCTTAACTCAGTGGATGATTGACAGGTGGGTGGTACTTTGCTGATGTCAGATGTAGTTTACTGTCCACTTCTGATTGGATCACCCAAATCAGATTGTAATGCTAGGTGTGAACGGTCTTGTTGAGAGCAATGACACCAAGCTCAGAGTCTTGTTTATAGTCATTAGACTAGTGTCAGAGTGTTTGTGCTGATGTGGTATAAGGTTTGGGTTAGTAAAGTTGTAAGAAGTGTGAACTATCACCATTGTAACCCTGAGCGAGACTCTTAACCCCAGACTGAAGACTTGCTGACTTTGATTTGCTTGTAACAGCCAAAGTGGAGAAAAATCCCTGTGGTGTATAGAAAATGAAGGTCCAGCAGAAGAGAACAAACACGCACAGGCCGAGCCCCTCTCCATCACGTCCCCACCCCCTGTGTCAGAGGGTCCAGTCAGTCTGGAGAACAGATGTCCAGTCAACTCATCTTTTTTCTTCTGCTAACCAACATTGCATTGTGCTGCTCCAGGAAAACATCTGTCTAAGCATTGACCATCAACGAAGGGGCCCAGCTAGTTTACTCACCTCCCTTTGAAACTTGTGCCACGCTAACAGCAAAGCTGTTCTGAGCCCTGCCCAACCCAACACAGGTTCAGGGCAGGAGCTGCATGTTTCTCACTTTTTGATGTGTCCCAGACGACACACGAAGAACAGACAAATGCAAATCATGACACACACCTTGTCCCCTCTCCACACATTCCTGAAAGTGTGAAATCTGGCCATAGAGAACAAGAATCTCATTTCTCTGCATCATTAACATTAGAATCACTCAAAGATCAGACCTCCAGACCTTTACAAATACAGTCCATTAATCACTTTTAATTAGTGTCTTTAATTGAATTAATCAGTAGATCATTTGCTGATGTAGCGTAGACTTGAACTAGTAACTACAGGTTTTTGAAGTCCAGTCTTACAAATTCTTGTTTTCTGTAACAGTTAACAGATTTATCATAAATTTCCCGTTGGGGAAAGTTATCACGCATTGGGCATGTTTAAACTGTATACAGTGTAATGAACTTTATCCGGATCAATAACAGTAAAAATGTTTAATTGTTTTTTATGTGCGTGTATTTTAAGTGAATGTACCCAGAGAAATATCCACTGGAGTAAAACGTGACCACCAGCCCTGGTCTTCCCTTTATGTAGGCTCGTACTGTTATATAGTAAAGTTATATAGTATAGGCTGTGTGCTGTGTTTGTTTTATCTTCTAGTGTGATTTCAGATACTCTGTTTTTCTCAGCGTTACGAGAGTCGCAGCGGATCGTCAGATACGTGTGAAGGCATCTTGCGAGTCTTCGGTGATGAGTGCGCCTGGCCTGATGGGGCATGAGAAGGGTTAAATCAGAAGGGTGGGGAGGTGACGGCAAGCCCACAGAAGAGGGGGATATAAAAACACCAAAGGCTTTGTGGGCACGAGTCTGACTGTGTTTGTGCTGGACTAAAAACACACGCCCTGAGGTGTGTTGTCGTATGTTTTGGGACAGCACACTTTCACGCAGGTGGTATGTAGCGGACAGTGTTGCGCACGGACGGCTCATGCACCCCTGCACAGGACAGAGCTCAGCCGAGTTAGAAACTCAAGAGAGGTCTTGAGAAACTTTGGAGCTTGATCACATTGAAGATGGACTACAGTGAACCAGCCGTCATCCCTGAAGACACACTGGCGTTCGGAAAGGATGACAACCCGGAGCGCAGCTATGTATCCAGACCAGAGCTTTTCTAATAGACGTGCAAGAGGGAAAACCACGAGCAACTGAATCGGTTTAAATCAGAGATTATTGTTGTTTTTAATCTGAGGGAAAAGTGCTGCAGGGTTTAGAATCGGACAGCCTTGTGCCACTTTACCTGCGCACGGTTAAAACTCTCCTGTGAAGTGTGGATTTCCGATCTTGATGTAAATCTTCATACACGGTCCCAATATTTTGGTTTTGCAGAAGAAATAAATACCAGAATGGAATGACAAAGATTTGGAGGATGAAGTTCGTATATTTGCCATTCAGAATCTTTTCTGGCCATCATTAAAGCCATCACTGGATTAAACTTTATTTGAAAGGCAAACGACCACCGAGGGTCTGTGAATAACTCATTCATTTGATCGGTTTTGTCTGTCAAACGTGGAGTCACTGGGATTTTTGAAGATCTGTCCAGTCGTTCGTTTTTTCCCGTGATTATTGCTCTTCTGTACCGAGGTGGCTCCGCGGTGGTGTTGCGGCTCCTCGTCCGCGGCGGATCCGGAGCTCGGAGTGTCTGCGGCGGCAGGAGGCGGCGGCGGCTCCCCGGCGGCACCGCAGGGTCCTAAGAGCGGTCGGGTGAAGAGGATGGTGCGGCTGGCGGCGGAGCTGCTGTTACTGCTCGGACTTCTTCTGCTGACGTTACACATCACGGTGTTGCGGAGCAGCCCGATACAGCAGAGCAATGACACTGTAAGCGCACAGCAGCACACACACGTGAGTTCATTCTGACTTCACAAAAACATGTCCAGCTCACACTCTTAAAATAAATTATAATTCAGTAAAAAGTTTTTATTTTGTTTTGCAAGCATTACAATAACTATCACCATGATGTACAAGTACTTTCACATCAAAGAAAATTTAGAAAAAATGATTTTTTTTCAACTTTACACTCCTCATGATGTCATTGTTTTGTAGTGTGTAGTCGGGTAGTGACGCAGCACAGAGTTTAAACTGGGGCGCACGGATGGTCTCCAGTTTACTAACTCTTAGCTGCGGGTTATCGTTTATCTCCAGTGGTCCATCAGTGTCATCCAGCATCCTGTTAATGTGATCTTTAAACTGCAGCTTTAGCCCATGTAAAGGGTCAAGCAGAACAGCAGAACATAAATCTTATGGCATCCAACCTGAAGCACCCTCGAAACAGAGCAACAGTGCCTGAGGGCAGTCTCAGTTCTGTCCTTTAGAGCTGTCAGCCGAGACGACACCTGACTTTAATGAATCTGTGTGGATTTCTGCTAAAAGTGTTCAGCCCTCTGTTTACCGAGCAAGTGTAATGCTCCCAGAGAACAGAGGCTGAGGTCAAGAAGGTTTGAGATCAACAGAACTGTGTTGGGAGCATTATGAACCCTGCGGCTGCCTTTCTGATGTATTTTTAGTGTGACACTGGCATGTCTTTGTCAACTTGTGAACAGTGTCATAACACCATTATGAATGTGTGTTTATCCACACGTATGTCGAGGGAAAGTGATTCAGTTGAACTGTTTTCTAACAGAAAACAACAGCTTCCTTTTGAGGAAATCCCAAACTGGTTTAGCTACAGAAGGTTTCCAAGTGTGTATTTCAACAGTTCACTGCTGATGCTACAGGTTGAGCCTTCAGAGACCTCCTCTGGGGTTTTGTGTGGAGAGTTTAGACACTGTCTTGAGACTAAACTCACTCTGCTCAGCACATGTTTATCACACACACGGCTGTTGGAAATTTGTCAGGAATGGTGAACATAAGCAGGTTTGGAGGTCGTATGGAAGGTCATACAGTTTGGTGGTCAAGACCTTTACTGGCATCTTCTGGTTCTGAAGGACTTCTGCAGTGATGGAGACAGA
>JAZGTJ010001647.1:0-52425 GCA_036877575.1 Botia almorhae | reverse complement strand
TGCGCCCTACGACATGAAAAAGATTGCGGCAGCACAAGCACACCCGCCAAAAAACAACCTACAGTTGTAGAAACATTCACAAACTGCATCCGCTACGATAAAAGCGGGGCCCGGTGGAAAGCGATCACGGATGCTGTCGCAATGTGTATCGCAAAGGATATTGTGCCCATATATACTGTGGAGAAGCCGGGGTTCAAAACAAAATAACGTTAAAACTTGTTTTGAACAATTTCTTTGTCATCTGCAGATTGATTTTAAGTAAGGGGGAAAAAAATCGATTTAAATCGTAAATCGGATTTTTTGTAAAAAAATCGGGGATTTTATTTTTAGGCCATATCGCCCAGCCCTACTACATTACTTTAGATGTACTAAATCACAGTTTCAATTGCAGTGAAACTGGAGTCCTGCTGTTGTAATGGAGGCTGATGCTCAGTGTGGATTTATTTTAGTTATTGTGATCCACGAAATGAGAGACCCACCATTTGGTGGATGCCACCAAAATCATGGATCAAAATGACACGCTCTGCATAAAGCACATAAAGTCCCCACCCACTGTCCTATGATTAACAACTCACATTCATGCACACTTAAAATAATGTAAAATAGTTTAAAACCACAAGGTGAAACTATTCAAGTTTGTTTAATTGTAGCAAGTCTAATTTAGCAGAAAACAAAAAAAAACAGTACTACATATATCCTATATACTATATTATATATTATATAGCAACAAATTAATATAAAATAGTGCTTGTCTGAAACACTTAAAAATCTATAAAAATATACACTATAAAAAATCTGTTAAAATGCCCCTATATTTAAACAATGTCATGTCTCTCAACCCCACAAATCTCTGTTGTCAACTAAGACAGGGCAAAGGTCACAAGTAAACACACAGTGGAGAAACATTTATCATAGTATATAAATTATACGCCTGTGATGTCCATGCACTAGTGTATAATAACACTGTTCAAACTGAGTACAGCATAAAGATCCAGAGAAAAGAAAACGCATATATGAAACAGCAGTGAGAGGTCCTACATCAATCTAGAAAGAAGGCAGCTGCTCCACATTGTATGCAGGTGTTCTGCATATTGCACTGGAATCCAAAACACACAAACATTCAATATAAATGTACCCTCAGTGCTGGGTAGTAACTAAATATGTGTAATCAGGGTTATGTTATCAGATGCCAAAAATTGAAAGAAGTACTTCTAATCAAATTATATTACATATATTACAAATATTACATATATATTACAAAATACTCCTAATTAATTGCTATAATACAATTGCTATTTACCTGTTACAAAAATTTTACATGATTGCATGTTACTTTTCCTATTGTATCTTTTAAATCTCTAAATTTTTTCATAAACTTACCACTTTAACATACTTTGCAAGCTTTATTATACTCTGTAAGTCTAGACCTAAAACACCTGTCCATAATTCTAAAAACTCTCAAGTATATTTTAACATATGAGTCTGTGGTTGGTGGAAGGCTTATGGCAGGCTTATGGCCTTAGATGTACGCTTCAAGTTAGTTAAGTATTAAGTATACTTAAGAAAAGCTAATGTATTTTAAGTATACTTTATGCAGTGTTAAGTGTTAGTATATTTGTAAGTGTTCTATTTCAATACTGCTTGAAATGGAAAATAATTGGCCCAATTTATATTTCATTAAAGTGTGCTTTTAGGCAGGGCTCGAGCTAAGGGGGCATGCCCCTTGTTGATACCCTCTGTAAAAAACACCCTCCCCCTCACCATCCCTTTAGATTATCAATGCTGTGTATTATGTAATGCTTATGCAAATATAATATTTAAATTATCTACTTATGATAATTTACAAACTGTAAATAACCACAATTGGCCTATCAGAACTCAGTAACGATGAAAGTAATGATGAAATTATTTTTTGTAATATTTGATTATGCACTTATCCCTGTCGTTGCGAGTGGAAGACAACAGTGTGCTTTAAGAGAGACAAACCGCCCACACACAGAGTTTTGGTTCTCTGAGTTTTCTCAGAGAATGTTTACAACTTTATCTGAGGGGTACATAAAAAGTACACTAAAAGTATACTCTTATTTTTAGTTTAAAACAATTACTAAGAGCACATAAAACATTTTTTGTAAGGGTTCCCAAAACTGTTCATTAGTTAATAAGCTAGTAATTAGGTAATAAAAAATTAAAACTAATTAACATAAAATCAATACGAAGATTAAATATTGTATCAATGTGTATCTGTATACCATTCGTGACCTGTGCTGGCATAATCAGCCGGAATATACGCAGGCTAATTACAAGCTACAAGCAACACAAGTGAAAAATGTTGATTTTGGTCTAATTTGAGGCGTTCACAAAAATAAGTTCATTAAGCCCTCATCTAGCGATCCTAATGCTCCAAATAGCAGTTAAACATCTAAAATTATTTTTTATATACACGTTTTCTGAGAAACGTACCTTCCAAACACGTTTCCCTTATTAATCCCCCCATATTAATAATCCATGAAAAATTGCTATTTTTTATGCTCTCTTCTTGACGACCGGTGCTTCAGACAGGTGTAGCTCATTCATTTTTTGTCCATTTTTAACAAATCATACATTAAGGCTTTTTAATGGAAAATGTGAGAATAAACTCATTTTTGAGATGGTTTTCTCTTTATGAATACTAATAATTTAAAGAAATCTAAATGCAATTATAAAGTAGTTGAAGTACATTAGCGCAAATGTGTAATCTAAAGGATTGTTACTAACTACAAATTTTATGTAGTTTATAATCAGTAACAGACTGCAAATAATCTACCCAGCATTGTGTAGCCCTGTATTTCTGCAAGTATTACTACTGAATACCCACTTACCAAAAGCATTCATCCAAAACAATTTACAGTATTATTTATAACAGTGGGACTCAGTGTTAAGTGCCATTATTAAAGGGCACACTGAGAGTTTAAACATGCACACTTTTAGTTACCAGTCCAGATATTTAACCACTAAACCCCCAATATGTGTGTGTTTTAGAGGTGCAACGATATTGAAGAAAAATGTGATGTGTAATACATAGCTATAATAATATAGTAGTATATTTGATTTATGCATTTGACAGACTAAAAGCGACTTACAGAGCATTTAAGTTATAGTATATTTGATCAGTATTTGTGTTCCCTGATATTCAAACTCACAAACTTTTGTGCCGTTACCACAACACCTCTACCACTTGCGCTACATTAATTTTGTAAAATAATTGTAAAATCAATTTACAGTATGGTAAAATATTTAAAACTTTCTGAAAATTAACCCAGACATATTTTGGACGTTATCATGTTATACAAACTCACCGCGTTGTCATGCTGCTGGCAGAAGTCCGTCCTCTCCTGGAAAACGTTCAACATGGAGAAGCTGTTATGGAAGGACATGTTCAAAGGGGTGTTGGCGTTGTTGGTGCGGTTGGCCAGATGTAAGTTCTCCATTAGTCCCTCGATGAAGTGGTCTTTAGTGAGCCGTACCCTTTGGTGGGCCCGCACGCAGTTATCACACAGGTACTCCTGGCAGTCCAGGCAGTGGGAGGTAGCGGGGTTACCTTCATCACAAGAACTGCACTTAGGATCTGAGAGGTGTTGGGGTCTCAGAAGACCACCATGATGGACCACCGAAGAAGAGCGACCGTTTTTGCTCTGCTCTTCAGTAGAAACCACCACATCCAGCAGGTTGCTAAAGAGAAAGTTGGAGGAGGGAAGGGCGTCCACGCCCGATTCGGATAGATATACTTTTTGGTCACATGTGGGGCATCTGAGCTTGAGAGGGTCACCGGGGTTCCTGTGGCCCTCCAGGCATTGCCTGCAGAAGGCATGCAGACAGGGCAGGACATGCAGCCTCCTAGTGGATGAGGTAGATGATGCGCTGGATGTCTGGGAGGAAGATGAGGAGGTAGATGAATTGGAGGAGATCGGAGCAGAGCAGCCGCACAGCTCCTTGCACAGCGGACACGTTTGCAGGTCGGAGTCTGGAAAAGACGCCATTTGCGCAGAGGACCACAGAATAACTTCAGACATAAAGATGCGTTAAGCTACACTGCGACCTGCGAAATATTTCCCTGATCAATTTAGCAAAGGTGGCGAATCTTAATGTAGCTCATAGACTGAACAGGCTGCTCTGTGAACTGCATTCCACTGTATTGATATACATTCACGATTTACTGGAAAACAATCGTTTATAATAATAGATATTAACTTAAATACATTGGCAATTGATTTAAGAATGCTCAATGTAATAATCTAATGTAAGAATATGTATGTTATACAATATTTGCAGAATAAACTCTAACCTCTAACTTCACGTGCACTTTAACCATTTTTAAACAAAGTGTCATTCTGAGGCCTTATAAACTCTCTGTGCATGGCATTAACATTGTTGCGAAACATGAAATTCGCTGCAAGGTCCCTGCTCCGATCCTCCCCCACCGCTGCATGGCGAGAGGGGCCAAATGCTCGATGTGGTGTCAATTTGTCACTTCTTCACAAACGCAAAAATGTCCGTTTTCCATGAACACGAATCAATCTACCATCTGCGTGCTTTCATTCTCAATATGCACTGTACGCGCTCGCGCAGGACGCAGCTAAATAATTCAAAGTACGTCCCATGTAGCTTCGTTAGCACACCTCTGAGATCTCGTTACGGCAGTGCGTCTCATGCAATAATGCCCATTTAACTCCCCTCGGTCCTGTTACTGTAACAGTTTGGTAAGAAGTGAAAAAATTAACCATTCGACCTTTCGTTTCCACTCAATGCAATAAAGCACGGTTGCGTTTTTCCCAAGGTTTCTCTTGTCCATGCGATATGGACGGACCATATTCGCCTCTTACGTAGCAAAACAAACAATATCCCCCCTGCCGCTTCAATCCACGTTCATTTTAATATAGAATGGCGCTCGCGGACAACGATACCACAACGTGCAATCGTTGAGAAAACTCGTCTTTAACTGAAAAAAGCTCGTGCACGCTTCCGTCTGAGACCATTCCGAAGGGGCGTGGTTTACGTGCCGAGGGGGTTGGGCAGGGAATCGACCAATAATATAGTGCGCTGGAATATTCTGCGAGGGGCCAATGATTGAAATATTAAACTGGGAATAGACCTTTCTTAGTTCAAGGTGTATCATTAATTGTTTGACAGCACCATGTTGTTTATTATTTGATGCAATTAAATGTTTAAGTTAACGTTTATTATACAAAGCAATTTACAAATTGCTGTCTAAAAGTGTTAAGGCAGTTGTGTTCCCAGGATGCAAATAAATAATAAAAAAAGAAGAGTCAAATGACTCTACATTAACTTTTTCCTTCCATTACATTTCATTACAGGTTATATGCTTGTACAACTGTTTGTGACAAATAAAATCTTGAATTCTAAAAAAAAAATTCAGAACAAACTAGGGGTATATATTAAGGGATGTAGATTTCGCTATACTGTAGATTCTGCTAGGAAATTCTGACTCAGAAATACTATGCCCCTTCAAAAAATTACAATAACAATTTGTAATTTTTGTTCTCTTTTCTGGAGTAGGGGGTGTATGGGTTATGCATTTATGCATTTGCGTGGGTGACCCTCCAGGAATATGTCTGCTACTGCTACTTGGTGAGTCTGTTTTTTTTTACCCACAATACTGTTTGGTTTTGTTTAAAAGTGACATTAATACCATTACTGACAGTGCTTAATGATGTATAGTGTATTATATTATGAGTTAAAGGGAATATATTTCCAGTTAGGTGTAAAGAAGATACACTTGAGATCTTTTAGGGGGAAAGGGACTGTGGCAGTACAGTACAAGACAAAAGAGGTTGAGAAACAGTGTCCTAGGACACAAAGACCTTGTCTATACCCTTGCTTGTATCATTATTTAAAATTCTCACAGGCATCATCTCTCAACAGTACACGTTTATATCCCCCATACCTGAAACAATGAAATCAATTTCAACCCTTTGTAATTGATGCTTCCCCTCCTGAGAGCCCCTTCTGTAATAGATAGCTACCACATGTAGGACTGGCTTTTGTGCACGTTTATAGGCACTTAGAAGGGAGTGCTGGGGTGGCTCTTGTGACAAGGGAGGAAGCTTCTCGGTGGGGCTTAGGCTCCAGATGCAGCCTGCCCAATAAAGCAGTTGGATGCCAGGCTGATAGACAGAGCTTTGGGAGGGCCCCTTTGACCCCATTATTGTGACTGGGATTAAGGGCAGTGAAGGCTGCCCCCACTCAGCTGCAGAGCTCCGGCCATCCAAAGTACATTCCATTGATCTGCATGAGAAAAAGGCTAAAATGGGGGTTGGGTGAGGGCAGAGGCTCAGCAAAATTAAGCAAAGCAAGGAAGGTCATATCACATGGTGGAAATGACCACAGGCAATGTGGACAAGGGTTATGAGTATGTGTTTGTGTGTGGATCTACGTATGCAGTGGAGCACAGATTTTTTCCCCTCGTGCCCAGAAAAAAGCTTGTTCTTTTAATTGTCACTTTCTATAAACATCTGTCTTTATAAGATGGTTCTATTAAAGACCAAGTTGTGTCTTCTTTGTTTAAGAGTGAATTTCAGTTTTGAAAATGTTTTAATTTACAGTAACTGTCATTTTTGATCATAGTATTTAATTATTAAGTGTCCACTTTGCATGCACTTCAGCAGTGGAACTGATAGATTTGTTATCAGTGGGGTTTCATGCAGATCTGTCTTAATCATGGGATTACATTTGTATCCACTTACTTACTCCACAAAGAGGGTTGCCCTGTCACGGCAGTTTGTCATCGTTTCTCTGACTAATTGATAATTAGCCACTTTTTTGGCCTGTCAACATCTCCAAGACTTTTTCATTGTAATAGCTATGAAAAATACTATTCGCTATTACAATATTTAGGATATTTAACTGAATATTGTAATAATGAAGTTGCAAGAAAGGAATATTTTGGTACATTTCTGGAGAACTGAATTTGCATGAAATGCATTTACATGAACAATGTTCACTAGAAAAAGTTAACCAGGTCAACTAAATTTATAGCAGTAGAATAATCTTTCATACAAGTATGAGTTTGAACTTTCAAACTTGAGTGTTCTCTTGCTTTTTGGAAGTCCCCTTTGATTCTGATGAGGGGGTTTCCTAAAGTTCACTAATGAAGGACATGAAGAATGTCTGTTGTCAAGTTCATATAGCTGACCCTTTCATTATCCTCACAAATGCTATATATGTGTTTGTATATGGACATGTCAAACATGATCTTATACACCGGGTATTTCTGCACAGTTATGGCCACTGAGACTAATACTAATATGCAGAGCTTTAAAATAAAGAGCAACATATAAAAATATAGTTTTTCAGGCAAAATAACAAAGTTTAATTAGACACTCATGGTAGGAGTATTCATGTACGACTGGATACACTGGTCAATCAATCTAGTGAAATAGATCTCATTCGTAATGCGACAACAGGGTTTTGGTTCTTGGAGAGCAAATAGAATCTTTTGTTTTGTATAATAACCTCATTTATTAATTTACAGATACATGAAGCTATAATTGCTATAGCTACAGTTACTTTTATTTATTAATGTATGCTGTATAATTGATTTCAAAAATCATTGATTAAGTATGTAAACCTTCAGGCAGAGTTTTTGATATATAATGTCTACAATTACCTCAAAACACACTAGCACTTTGCCTGCAGGCAAACAGAAAATGCTGCCTGTATCTGTGACCTGCTTGCATCTGTCTCAAGCCTCCATGAGTAAATTGCCTATGACTCAGACCATAAACAGACTCATAGGTAATGTCTGAATGCAATGATTCACATGTCATTCAGCTTAGTGCTAATGATCAGTAAAGTGCCAGCAAGTTCACATTTGAATATTTTAAGCTATTTGTTAGATGTTGAACATTGATTTTGAACATAACTATGGTGCGAGTTTGATATTACTACAGCATTTACATATTTTTCTCTACATTTTTAGTAATTTAAAAGAGGATACTGAAATTCATTTTTACATCAACTTTACTGATAGAAAGCTAACTGTCGACAACGGCAAAGTAACATATTTAACTGTTTGGTCAAAGGAATTCGTTTTTTTCTATGATAAACAACAACATGTAACAGATGCAGTTAAAAATTGCTGTCTTTGGCTATCAATCAACAGACATGACTGTGAAAATTAAATACAAACCACAAGACAAAACAGTACTAATTTATATATGATTTAATTAAAAAATACACAATTCACAATGGTAAATTACAATACATTTACATTCACATTTGTTACAGTTAAAAGTCATGTCACCGGTCTTTATACATGTCAAAAACAAGTAAATAAAACAACAAAGGCAATGTTAAACAATAATGACTGTTTATAACTTTGTGGTTACTCAGTTTGATATTTGATGTTTCTGCCATTTGGTACTTAAATATTTACCTTTTCTAACTATGAGGTGGGAATATTTGGGTTTTGAAATGATACTGAAAACTAAGTCAGTTGTTTATATTATGTTTATGTAAAGTACCATTCCAGCATAAATCTTCAAATCGCTATCACAACCACAACAGCCTGAAAGACACAGATTAACATTGATAGAATCAATCACACTAATTCAGATCTGATTTAGCCTTTCCAGACCCAAGGAATGCACAGAGATCCCTGTAGCAGGGATGTCTGTGCAGGGGATCATCTTACTGCTTGACACACTGGGCTCTTTAGACAGACTGTTCAGAAACACATCCTGCAGGCAGCTCTTCCTCTGCCTCTTACCTGGACGCAGGGCAATACTTTTTTCCCATTTTAATGGAAGTGGTTCATGGGCTAACAGTCACTGATGTACTACTGTGATTATAGTAGTATAGTGATTATAGTTATGTATAAGAAAAAAAAATACAAAAAAATAAATAAACAAATAAATAAATAAAACAAATAAATAAATAAAAACAAAATTCTAGCAGGCAGTAATTACTGTTATGTCGATACTGTCAATACTGTTATTATAAAAACAGTATAAAGTATTTTATATATAGTATTTATATATAAAACAACATAAAACAGCACTCACAATGTATTTATGTACATTTTTATATTGTAATATATTGTGGTTATATACAATATGTACATATTATGAGGTATGTCCAGGTGAAACAGAATGTTCAGTGAATTGGAGAAGTATCACAGATGACCACAGATGTAATAAACGGCTATGATAGTAATGATTAATATTGTTAATTCCCACCTATGCTGCCCTGATTACATCATAAGAAAAGCCATTTCACAGGCGGAGAAAGTTAAAACTGTATAAGTTGAATGATTATTTAAAGGATAAACAAAGGCTGGGTGATTTCTGAGAAAAGCTGTTTCTGATATTTGAAATCGACCTCCAAACAAACAAACCCTTCATTGCTCCGCCCTCAAAATAGCGATAATGCTATGCAACACAGAGAAAAAAAACTAACAGCTGATGTACACACCCCCATTGCTGATTGGCTACAAAAGTGTTATGAAGTTGTGATGATCAGTCCGATACACTTTGTATTTTTTTCCTATTTTACACAGTTAGGACTATGCACAAACACAATATTTTTTTAAAACACACAAAACCGATATCTAGCAAATATTCACAAAATTGTTTGTTTGAGTGTTAGTTTCAGCTTTTTTTTTACAATTAATACACGTATAAATCCTGCACAATATGACCAGGAACATATATGACGCATGTATTCATCATATATGTTGATTGAATGATTTTGATAGTGATAGCTCAGGACTCACAGGTCTTCATGTCGTATGCGTCTCTGGGCTTCCTGCACCTGGCTCTGAAGGAAGTTCTGCAGCTGTAGGGTGTCACACATGATGGGGATGATGAAGAGCCCCATCTCATGCAGGCAGGGGGAGGGTGGAGCATCACTATGGCAACAGAACAGAATAAAAAAACACAATGACTGACTGGACATCAAGCAGAATCAGTAAAATGAGAATTGAATAGATTACAGGATTCCACAGAAATAAACATCACATCATTTATGATCAATCTGCTTCTGGATCAGTATGTTCTCTTTTCTGTTTAATATACATGGTTATCTTTCATCATTTCCTCTAGTAGAATACTATCATTTAATAGAACATTCCCACTGCAATCTGTTTAAAGGAGAAGAGTGCATTTGCAATGTCTGTAATGTGACGTAGTTCATTCAAGGAGAAATAATGTAAAGCAGGATCTGTGGATTGTGGATAACTGGCTCTGATATTGAGAATGATCGTTCTTTTCTCCTGCCCCCAAGAATTATCACAAAGAAATATCTTTTTCCAAAGATGTAGAAAATTATAACATTTTGATCCAAACCAGTTTATAAAAATATGCATTTATTATATTAATTCTAAAACCAAGCTTTTTATTTTGAAACACATCCTTAAATCCTGCTTATTACAACACATAAATCATACTATTTTAGGTCAGGGAAACTAAGAACAAGCTACAAGTGCTGTACCACTCCAGCAGCCACACATGTAATTGTAGTAGCAGAGTCTTCTTGCTGTTTACAGATATGACGTAACCATGCAGACGAGTGAAGTCAAACTAACATTTCTGGTGAAATCAGACCTGAAATTAGACCATTACAAACGTATGTTATGTACCTGCTCAATACAATTTTTTGTTCATTCTTAACCCAAAAAGTCATTAAAATTAAGAAGTAAATGTCAGCTTGAAAATTGTTATTTTTGGGTGCACTGATATTTTAAGCCTGTTCTTTCCACCTGACAACTTGACTGCACATGCACACAGTGCCTTACGTGCACCCTGACTATGTTAACAAGCAATGCTGCTTTCATAGTGATGGGATCCAGTTCATTTAAAAACTATTACACAGACAAATGCATGTGAGGGACGTATCTGATGTTTTACCTCTCTAGGGTCATGGTGAGGCCCTGCAGGCTGGAAGAAGTGTTTGGGCAGCAGTCTTTTGTGGAACAATTTTTATTATTAGTCTGGTATGAAACAATGGAAGTCTATGAGATGTTCTTACTAATACAGTGAAACAGGGTTTGTGTGTGTGTGTGTGTGTGTGTGTGTGTGTGTAGGATCTGTAGGATGACGGTTTGGTCTGGACACAGAAAGGGATGGACAGAGATAGACAGAGTGAGAGAGAGGCAGGAAAAGATGAGGGAAGCCCAGGGAGATGCAAATGAGAAGGTGTATGAGAAGGTCGTGCTCCTCTAGAGACAAAGCTGGGCCCAGTTGCTCGATATGAATCACCTGAATTCCTCCCAACAGGTGACTGATGGGCTCCTTCAACCAGTCCGACTGTTGTAACAGGGTGATTTTTCAAAAAGCTGCACACAGACATAGGCAGACACACACATTATATGCATTGCTGTATACATAAATGTTTGCAGTATTATTCTAAGCTTGTTAAAAGTAAACAGTGGTTTAAACAGTTTTAACGTTTCAAAGTTTTACTTTTGTCCATTAGTGGTGGACGTCCATTGTTCCTTACATCACATGACCTGAGGCATTAATTCTTGATTGGTCAATAAAAACAATGATATGTCTTGTGATGTGGAGAGAGAGGGAAAAGGTGTAAATACAGACACATTGAACATCTGGGCCATCTGTTCCCATCTTAAGAATCTCCACAGTTGCCTCTCTGGATGTACAGAGTCTCAGGGCTTTGTGAAGGCAGACGAATCAGGCCCTGAAGCTGACAGCATTTGTGTGCAACTCCCCAGTTACACTGCCACCTACAGGGCAGAGAAGCATATGATCACTGGAGACATTTTGAGAACTGCATGAAAATTGGAATCTGTACTGAAAAACAGAGATGACCTCTATTTAAATTAAGTTTAGAGTTCATGGAGAATATATAGTTTAATTCACTCACTTTAATTCACTTTCAATTTCAAAAAACTGTGTGGTTATAAAAAAAAAAAAAAAAACAAAACACAAATTGTTAAATATTTTATTTTTCATTACAAGATTTTAGTGTTTATAAACTCTTTTAAACATTATCAAAAACCAAAACTGCATTGATGTGTGTTTCAGAGATGTTAAAGCACACAATAAAAACAGTTAGGAAACAGCTTTATTGTTAGGATCAAAATGGAGGCAGATAAGTAGCATTTTATTTACTGTAACTTGTATAAAAACTTTTATATAAAAGATTATAGTGCTTTTTAAGTGCCTTGAAGTCTTTATAAGGGCCTCAATTTCTAAGATGTTTTTATGCATTTGCATAAATGTAGCATTCTGTGTGATTTAAAACTGGCATGCCTGTCTGTATCAACACAATTTCGTGTACAGATTTTACCTCTAGTCACAGTCTGTTAAGTCTTCAGGCAAAGTAAACACTGCAACGTGTCTCAGGATAAAGTCAATATTATGTCAAATTATTAGGTGCTAAAATGCAGTTTAGCAGAGTTTTTAATATCATTACAGTGATTGGCTGATACTCCTCAAACCTTCTGGTTAGGGTTTGTTCTGACCTTCTAACCCAATGTATTTAACTTAAGCAATTAATTCAGCCAACTGATTTATGCAGAGCCTAAAACCTCAGCTTACCTAAAGCTTTAACACTTTTTGTGTCTCCCTGCAAGCAGTAATTTGTCCTTTATAAAACAAATCTAGCTTTGAAGAATTTGTAAATAATATTTTTATTAGATTTTGTGGTCTATAAAACACATTTTCCAGTTGGACTCTATTTTTCATGTCAGATTGACTATTTAAATGTTAATAACATTAAATAATTGTCTTCTCAAAAAGTCTCTTGAATACAGCAAATAAGGTTTGCTCCCATCTGAAACACCCTCATCATATAACTCATTTTGTCCAGTTGCCTGAAGACCATCATGACACAGCAGATGGAGAACATTCTCCAGATTTTCATCTTATAATTTACATGTTACATTTATGACTTACATGTGGCATTAATATAGTTTAAAGTACATCTTTTGTAGCCTCTTGTTGACTATCCGCGAAAATATTACTTAGGCTCCTATGAAAAAGTATTGACATCAGCGCAATAGGTTCAGCGAGAATTCAAATAAACAATGTGGTAGCAATTCTGAAGGTCTGTACAAAATGTCTATTTATATCCACAAGAGGGCACAATGTTACCCTGCAGAAGAAACCATATCTAAAATGTCACAAAAATAGCCTTATTCCACCTCAGAAACATATTATCCGTTCCTGAAGCAGAAAAGCAGTTTATGCATTTATGGCCTCCAGCCTGGACTATTGTAATGCACTGCTAGGTGGTTGTTCTGCATCTTTAATAAACAAGCTCGAGTTCCTATTAGATCCAAGAAATTTGATCGTATAACCCAGATTTGATAAACCTCTACACTGGCTATCTGTCAAGTTCCATATTACATACAAGTTACTGCTACTTACAAGGCCTTAAACGGGTTAGCTCCTATACATTTAATTGATCTGTCATACAGTTAACACACACTCACTCACTCTGACTTCAGAGTTCATACAGTTAACACACACTTGCTCTGACTATAGAGTCAATGCAGTTAACACACACACTTGCTTTAATCAGATGCTGTGTACAGTGTACAGTGATTTGCTTTCTAGTTATGTTCCATCATTACATTTACATTACGATCACATTTAAAACAACTTAAAATGTATGTTCATACACACTCATATAAGTATTTTGCTATGCACAAAGCAATCTTCTAATTACCTGGATAGCTTTTAAAACATTTTGTGATGATATCAACCAGTAAAAATACAGTATAATACTCCACCCTACATTTTTCCTAAATATGCACTTCAAATTTATATCGATAGAATGCATCCCCTGCCTGTGTTTCTAAGCCTTTATCTCTTATTACACAACAATGAATGAAACTACATTGAGAGAACAGAATTCAAAATTATTAGATTGTTTGTGGTTTGTTAACTTCCAATCCACTATCTCCTATACTAATCTACAAATTTTATGAAAAATAATCAACTAAAATTCTTTGATGCACAGTTCAGATGTACTGATAATTTACAATCTTATTCTTTAAATCTTTTAAAATCTCATTACAAATGAACTGTTCTGCTGCAACTCTGTGGCGCTAACTTCCAGCAACTATTGAGAGACTCCATGATCCACCATTGCTGTGAAAAAATGCACTAGTCCATACAGTTAACACACACTCACTCGCACTGATAGTCAATGCAGTTAGCTCACACACACTCACCTGTGCTGACTAGAGAGACAACGCAGTTAACTCACACACACCTACCCATGCTGAATACAGAGTTAATACAGGTAACTCACTCATGCTGACTATAAAGTCAATGCAGTAAGCATCAAAGGCAATGTAAAGACATCATAACATCCGCCTCATCAATAATATCACTCCCCATCTCAGACCACAGGATGCACTTTACTCCACTTCCTGTGTGTGTGGTAATGCAGAATGACCAAAAGTGCTGTGCTAATTTAAAGTACAAAAGCACATTTTAGCCATGAATGTACTCAAAGGCCTTGCGATTTATGTATTAAGTTTTAGATACTGCACATAAAATAACATTACAAATAACTGCTGATAATTGGTGAACAAGGTAAAAATGTTTTGGAAACATTTGGTGTATTAGAACCATTAGTGGTTCTTGCCAGGTTTACTTTTATAATGGCTTATACTTAAGGTTAAGAATTTGAACAAACTCCCATTTATTAACTTAAACAATCATCTCACAATAGCTGTACTACTGTGTAAGTATGAATGATTCTCAATGACATGTGGAAACTTACATTTAAGGAGGGGTCTAAGCTGGCTAGCAATTGTAAAGCAGCATGCTAAAACCACTCAAAACACGTTGCAGTTGCATTGCAATGCCAAAACACCCTAGCATTGGCATGTTTTGCACAGACAAGCAAGGAATATAAAAAATGTCAACTGAAACTTCAATTTACTGTTTGTTAACACACAGTAAAATTGTCTTAAAATCCATTAATTATTTTTTTTTTTTTAAGGACGTGACGTGAGGCCAAGTATGGTGACCCATACTCAGAAATTGTGCTCTGCATTTAACCCATCCAAGTGCGCACACACACAGTAGTGAACACACATACACCGTGAACACACACCCGGAGCAGTGGGCAGCCATTGCTGCGGCGCCCGGGGAGCAGTTGGGGGTTCGGTGCCTTGCTCAAGGGTCTCACCTCAGTCATGGTATTGAGGATGGAGAGAGTGCTGGTAATTCACAATCTCCACCTACAATCCCTGCCGGGCCTTGAGACCCGAACCTGCAACCTTTGGGTTACAAGTCCGAATCTCTAACCATTAGGCCACGGCTGCCCCCACGGCTGCCCCCATTAATAAATGATTTAAAAATAAAAATAAATTTATTATTATTATTACTACATTTATTTGTTATCAATAGTCTCGTTTGTGTCTTTATTTTTGTAAGTAATTTTAGGAGAAGCATCTGAGACAACACTGATACCTTAATGAAACATAACTAAGAATTCTCTGAAAATAGCAAAATTCCTGAAATAGCAAAATCTGAGCAATAACACTTTATTGCAGTTTAGAAGATTTAACATAACAAAATATGTTTTTGTGTTTTGCACATTACAATCTAGAAAAAACAAACAATTTAAGCTATATTCAGATCTTCATAATGAGCAAAAACATTTTTGTTTTGCTAGTCACTTCTTACCACAGCTGTGGAGAAGCTCGCTCTTGTGGGCAATAGGATTTTTATTTTATTTCAATATTATTTTTAGCTCTAGACTTTTGCTATTTATCCAAGGTGTTGAGCTATTCAATTTACCTTTAGGAACACCTGAGATGTGTCGTGCCACACACACACAGATGCCTTAAATTGCTCAGCCTTGTGAGTATATTACAGTCTGGTTTCTGAGTCACACACAGATATGAGGCTAATCTGTAGGAGTGTTTTGCTTTGGTGAGGCACAGCACCAGAGCTATGCAGGAGCTATGGGGAGAGAGGCGATGCAGTGCTTTATGGGTCGTCTCAGCATATGGCCGGAGGAGGTCTTCACACGGCCCTTGGCAGACGGGGCTCTGCTGGGTTGCTAGGAGACCAGCCCGGTGCCTATATTGGATCTAATTTATTAAATTCCCTCTTCTCTCATGCCACTTTCTCACCATGTCTTAGCCGTCTCTCACGCTCTCTCACTGTGCATAGACTGAGAAACGAGATGCACATCAACCACACTGAACTGCAACAGTATTACAGATACACAAATTAACATAATGACATCACTTCCTCAGGTTTTTACAGCATGACTGATTGCAAGCTGCGTTACATATTTGTCAAGTAATGTACTCACATTAAAGAAAACAGAGTATGATATTGGGCTTTTATGTAATCCGGAATGTAACCCGCAGTGCTTTGTATTACAGATAAAAAAAACATGCTACTGACCTTCCAGTCTCAAATTATGTACATGCACATGTACATGGTACATTCTACATGAATGTACATTCATTGTACACAGCTATTGTTATAATCTTATTTCTTCTGCTGTACAGCAGTGGTCACATACCAAAGCCAAGACTTTGCCTGGTGGGAAAAAGTATAATATGCCACAATTTAGCTCTTGTAGTCAAAACACAGCAGCAAACTGCTCAATGTTGCATTATCTTAAAAGAAATGAGTTACAATGTTTGTAATATAAGACCACTGGGGAAATGAGGCAGATATATGTGAGAGCTTGGGATTGTTTGTTCATTTATTTAGACCTTCATTAGTTACTGCCTCAGTGATTGCTTCATGTGGTCCTTAAGGAGCCAATTATTAGGCATCACATACAGGAAATGACAGAATGTGGAGTCACTGAAGGGATTTTAAAAACCAGAAATGTATGGATAACAACTACAATATTCCACAAATATGAGTAGTCTCTGTGCTCTGACTGTTACATTGTATGCTGCTAGTCTAAATTGTAGGGAAGTTTTAATTCTGATTAATGAATTAGGGAATGTAGAGTTCTTATCTCTGTCTTTTATCTCTCCACAGCATGACCTCGGCAAATTACTAGCAATAAATATCCTAATATTTAAAAAACGTCCTCAAACACAGCAGCCAATCAGTACAAAAAGTTTTTGTCTTCAACTTACTGTGTCAGTAGTCATTTTTACATGCACACTTTTTTGTTATTCTGATTGAAATCATTTTGATTCTGGTTGACTGTTTACATGAAATGTTATCTAATACAATCTGGCATTTACATGTGCCGGTGCTTTTAATCGAAATAACTTCAGAATAACATGCACACATTACCCTATGTCCTGTTTACATTTTAAATCCTGTCAAAACGGAGGTCCATCATTTCTTATGTGCGCTACTTTCATGTAGTGTTGCTTTTAATTAACAAAATCCTTATGTTAAGAAAACCCTCACTAAAACCTTACCGTACTATTTAGGGTGCAAACCTCAGTTTAAAATAATAAAAAATGACATGCTGTCACTTTGCAGCACTTTGCCCGTCACAAATATGATTGTCTGGTTTAAGTTTGGCAGTGGTCTGTTATGTTATATTTACTGTGGTAGATTTTGTAACTATAGAAATCACTTCTCTATTGCTGTGTTTTGACAGAAATTATTGTGAAATGCTTAGTTAGTGTAAACACTTAGGTAAGGGTGGCGGTTCATTGCAACACTCTTAAAGAAATCTCTTCCCTCAGGCATTTTCCCCTTTAGGGATACCCTCACCTAAGTGTTTTCTTGCAACCAGGCAAAGTTCAATTCCATTGCCGCCACCATTTTGCATTCTGGCATCCTGATATTCTGGCACCCCTGATATTTTGACATGGTTTGTATATGAAAGCCCTGATGCACCATACTAAACACCATAGCTGCATTAAATATTATTTACTCAATTGTACACATTTTAAAGATGCTACTCTGTTTATCAACATAATGCAAGTGAAAAGGAAATAAACCAGTCACTCAGTAAATCAGTCACTAACAATCTGGCTAACATCCCACTTCTTTCTTGTAAAGATGGTGTTAAATTTAAAGATGGTCTCGTTAAAACGGTGTTGTATTATTAATGTGTTACTTTCAATTCCTAAATCCTTAGATGTTAAAAATGCACTTGCATTCACAAATCACAGTCCAGCTACATTAACTACAGAGCAATTTGTTCTTTATTGTTTTATTCTACGCAAAATATCAACAAGGAAAATGACAGGTCATAATAATAACATAAATCTATTATAATTATAAAACAGCTTGTCTCTCTGGCACTGTTAAATGATATCTAATTAAAGAAAGTAAACAGAAGCACACCGGTATAGCAAAAGAGAAAAAATGAAAGTAGAGAAATCCTGTATTGTGTGAATAGGAAAACACCACTGAAGGGTATAAGAGAGAAAGAAAGTGAGAGTGCTTGGAAAGAAAGGGTGATCAGACCCCCGGGAGCAGCTATCTTCCCCTGTCAATGTGTCCCTGTTTCCTGCACAGCTCACGACACACAGCAGGCCACAGCTGGAGCACCAGAGAGGAGAGGAATCAATCTCTTTTTTCTCTCTTTGCTTTCTGCATCCTCTCTTTCCCTCATGCTTGCTGTCAGCCTCTGGACCGGCTGAAAATGTGCTAAAATTACATCCGTAGAATAATAAGGCCTGAGCACCATGCAAGGAGAAGGAGAAATCTATAAACATGACATCTGACGAGTGTGTATTCTGTGTATGTGTGTGTTATTCCAGCTGCTGCTGTTTTGGATTGCAAGCCTGAGGTTGGGCAGCGTACAATACACTGGTCACGCACGCTACTTCTGAAATGCTGCACGACTGCTGACTGCCTGAAACCGCTCAGGTGAGACAATAGCACAACCGTCACCATGGTGACCAGGACCTGCTGATGCCTGACAGCCCAATGCTTACTGACTCCATCCCCGCTGCACTGAAAATTGGTCAATGTAACAAAGTCTAACTTCTCAGGAGGCTTTAAAGACTTAAACAAAAACTGTAAGTGGTGCTTTATCCTCCCCTACTCACAACATACGTAAATTCCCTAGCTTAGAAATACCCCTCCATGCAAGCCTCACAAGCTGAGGTATCACTCATGTCTGTTGCACTTTAATTTATGATAAGAGTTTGATTAAAATTCATTAAATTAAAAAAGTCTTAAAAATTATGGTTGGTTAAGCCACTTTCACAGCTGTTGTAAAATTACAACAAACATATGCCTGTGACCACACTGTGTATATTAATTTTATATAATTGCAAAATCCCTGGCAACTGCATTAAACTTTTGGATAACAAAATACATTATTCAACTGAATAATTGCTTATTATGATTACAATTATTATAAAAGTAAAGCGTGATTTAAGGGGGCTTTAAAAAAAACTCAGCCATGTTAAAATTTGTGTAATGCATTTGCAGATCATCTCACCCAGATTATTGTTTATAATCATTGCTCAGTTAATGTTTGCATTTGGATCATCAATTCAACATAAATGCCACTGTCTTTGTATATGTTGTTTAAACTATCCTGGCAGATAAAGCTGCCGACACAGCTTTGTTTTTTTAGTTAAATTAAAAGGTCTTGGCTCTGTTTGTGCTGTTTAGGCAGCTGATCTGAGTTAGAGCTACTGTAAAACAGCTACAGGACAAGAGACAACACAGAGACAGAATATTTCCTTTTTTTCTGTGCTGAGCCCATGGAACAGACTGCTGAGTGAGCTGCCCGCCCTCTGGTTCACCCTACTGACAGGTGGGATTTTTATGCACGTGTGTGTATTGCAGTATGTGTGTAGTATCTCTTGAAACATGTTGTACAGTACACGTGTGTGCCTCTATGAACATCTTGCATCTGAATGTCCCCTTTGCCACTATAAATTCTAGTTCAAGAGTATGCAACTGTGTGACTGTGTGTGTGTAAGCATGGGTTGTTCCTGCCAAGCCAGCAATAATAGGGCTAATGCTTCAGGAGGAGATGCCCAGCTCTGCATTAGGTCTAGATGGCCTCATTGATTTAAAGCTAAGAAGCCGGGCCGAACCAGTCCCACCATTTGCAAACACACACGGCATCCTGTCCCAAACCGAGCCTCTTATCTCCCCAATGCAATTACAGCTAGTGAGAGTGCATTTTCTGGAAGGGGGAGGGGGTAATGAGGTCTCAGCTAACACTGCTCCTGTAGACAGACTTCAGACCGGCCGCCACACCCACGGCGCTCATGAGGTAAATCGGTGCATTACTGCATTACTGAGAGCGGAAATGCATCTCTTGAAGTTTCATGGGGAGAGGCTGCGTGAGGATGATAATGGAGTAATGCAGGGAGAGAGAGAGAAAGTAAAAGTAAATCATATAGTGATATAAAAATAGACAAGAGAGATATATGAGAAAGAAGAAAAGGGCTTAGAGATGGGTTCAGGCTAGAGGGTGAAAGATTTGGGGAGGGAAATGTGAAGACAGAAGCTGAGATGATTTACCCACATCCTGACTGATGAGATAATTACTTACGTTCATTTTTACCCGCCCCAGCTGTTTTGCATTATAAAATAGTGTGTGGGTGCAGTCAATCGGTTCCTATCATCAACTTTTGGGGTGAAAGGTGCTGCGATGTGGTTGCTAAAGTGTTTTCGTAAACATTATTGTAAAAATAAATACATATAGCTGAACTGCTACCTGTGCCAACTCAAAGAAATCAAGAAAACTTTCCATATCACCTCATTCGGCCATTTAAAGTATTGATTTTGTTTGTGTTTAGTCGGTAACAGAAATAGATCAACACATTATGGGTTAAAATGGACACAAATAAACCCCCACTCGGTCAGACATTAGTTTGCTGAGTTCATTCAGACATCACGGATAGATGCTAAAATGGTGAAACCCCACAGTAATTCTTAACCATCTGTCAATACCTCACACACTGAACAACCTCATACACAACTACAGACAAAATAATCCAAATGAGCTGCCTAAGGTTTTCTGAGTGCCATGGCCGTCTTCAGAAGACTAAAAGAATAAAAGCAAGGATAAGAGAATATAAAAGGGGAAAAAATCAAGGGAGGGAGGGAGAGATGAGTAGAGCTAATGAAGAAGAAGTCTTTTTTTGGCTGAGCGCTAGCCTTTGCTGCTTCCACTTAAAAGCCAGACGTCTCCACAATCAATAGCACCATAATTCCACTGCAGTAATTGCCATTTGTGTTAAAAAACGATAGTAAATCATTAGCCGGTGAGCCCAGCTAGACTCACGGGAACTGTATAGGAGCTGGTGACAATCGCTAATAAGGTCAGTGGGGGTAGTTTAACACTTAGTAAAATTCCCATACACTAAACCTCCACTGGTGCTTTCTCACTTTGAGGAGATAAAGATGACAAGGCACATGAGTGGGAACAGAAGATAGAGTCTGATACATTAGGGCTGCTAATATGAATGTGTGATTTTCTCAAACAAAACTGTGAGAATACATTACAGTTACTGGGTGATAGTCACAAATCTGGTACTAACTGGCAGCTATTTAATTAAACGTAATTCTACCCCGAAAGTGTTTATTGTGAGAATTTCAAAATAAGCTTATACTGTTTGGCTGCATTTAATGCAAAAATATTTGCTTTGATGCTAATACATTTAATTTTCACAGTATTTCATGGGATTAATTTTGTGTAGCTGGCCGCTTATTTTTTAATGTAGTCCAGTAGATATCATTTTAATTGTTGAAATACAAACTTTCATTATTTACTCATCCTTATGTCTCCAAATTTGTTCAGCTTTATTTTGCGTAACACAAAAGAAGAAATTGTAAAGAATGTACAGGTCACATGTTTCCATTTAATTACAATGAATAAGGACCTTCCTTTTGTGTTTTATAGAAAAAGGAACGTCATGCAGGTTTAGAACGGCACAAGTCAATGGATTATTACATGTTCTTTTATGTATCAGTATTGTTTTTTTAATAATTACCAAAACTTACACAACAGGGCAAATGCTTGCTGTACAGTGATGCCCAGAACACAGTGTGCTCCAGGCTTATAACTCACCCATTCCCAACCCTCAGTAGATTATAGAGGTGGTAAAATGTCCATTTATACAGCCCTGCAGGGCATTCTGGGGCCAAAAGACACACTGTCTAGTATACACTAATGACATCAGTGGAAATCTGATTTCTAGAAAAATCTGAGAGAGAGAGGGAGGAGTGAGCATAAGGCTGTGTTAATGGCTTTAAGATTGAGCCAGCTCACGAGTATCTTCACACACACTGAAATGGTTCTGCCTACCATGCACACATACAGTCACACAGAAATACATATTCAAATAATCTAGTATTTATTTTTATAAAGTATTTATTGTGGTATATCTACAGTGACAAATAACATGCACCGCTTTGAAAAATGGAGAAAAGGAATTTTTATTATATTATACATTTCTTTATGTGAAGCTTTTAAGAATGCACTGTTAAAAATGTATATTCAGATGGCCAAGTATATTCTTGGCTATTTGTTTCCATACTTTGTTTCTTATTCTAAAGGTAATAATGATTGTTTGATTAAAAATAATCATATGGTTTCATTGAATAAAAATGTCACTGCGTGGACACTGTTTAAAAATGTAATACAAAATAAACAGTGTACATATTATTACAAATACCTGCAAAGGGCACCAAAGGCCTGGTAGGGGATCACAACAGTATAATTCTTCCTAAGGCACCCATTTGGCCAGCAACTGCCCTGATAGTAAATGACCACAGTGTCTCCTTTACTGATACTGTAATTACAAAGAATACACAAGGAAATGTCTTCAACAGAGGTTTCGATTTGTCTATTTAATCCTACAACCTCTCCGAGCAAAACCTTACTGTATCTCTTCTTTCTAAGAGGATCTGATCCTTACCTCTCTCCGTATTCTGAGGTAAAATTCACAGGCTAATTTCTGTATTTAAATATTCATGAATGCAGATGAGACGGTGTGAGTGTGTTTACACATGCACAGGGTCTGTGACAGACAGACAGTTTGTTTTACAATGAGCTACCCCCTGAGGAAAAGACTAAGGCTAACGGGTGTATTTCGTTCTAAAATAGCAACATTAAGGAGGCATTCTGGGGCCACAGATGAGAAGTGAGTTGATTAAAGGTTTGTCAGACGGGCAGGTGGTTGGAGGTTGCAGGCAAAAGAGGCAGAGAAAACCAAGTGATGAGGACAATACCACCAGCAGGATTTATTCTGGATTATGGGGAGTCACAGGCATGTCAAGAAGTTTCTGACTCTTCTTCTTCTGCTATCTTTCCTCCTGCATCTTCCCTCCCCCCAAACTCATTGCTGTTCCTCGCTTGGTCAGCGGAAGCATTTGAAAATGAAATGGGTTTCTTTTATGGCAACTGTACAAGAATCTCTCTCTGTCCTGGAAGCTTTTTTGGAGAACACTTAGAGTTAATTAAGCTCCAATCATTTGCAAATGGGCTGTGGATCTAGATGTAGACATTTGTTTAGTCCCACTTAGGCCATCCACTTTTCCTGACCTGGTGCCTTTAACTGTTGTTATAACAGTTAAATGTTAAGTTGTCATAAACCGGGGATTTACATATGTGCAAAGAAACACATACTCTTGCTGTCAATAAGAGGCAATGCATTACAGCATTGGAGTAAATGTAATTATAGCCAATTACAATGGTGCCTGTCAGTCTTGCATTCCAGAGTGCTTGACCAAACCAGAGCAGTCTCTTAAGAGAAATGTCCATGCATTGCATCGCTCTGGAGGATTCTGGCAAAACCTTGGAAAACCTTGGAAAACTTGTAAAACATTATCATGTTTGCATAAAGCACCTCAGTAATTTAAAATAATTTAAAATATTTTATATCATTAATATTCTGACATTATATTATTTTATATCAGTATATTATTATTAATAGTTTCAGACAGTGCTTAAACTTGCCATGTTACAGTCACAGAAAATGTGGAAGATATTTAATATTAAACAAACAAATTTAAGAGCAATGGAGTGGATTGGACTATATTAATGCTTTACATGGTGTTGGTTTCACTTTATTTTATGGTGTCTTTGTGATAGTGCCTTGGGACACACAAGAGCTTTTCTATTACTACAGCATTACTGTATGTGCTATATAAATACATTTTATTTACTTAATTAGCTGCTTTCCAAATCAACCATTTAAACAAATAAATTGAATAAATAAAATCGGTTGCAAACTAAGTCATAAGTAAATAACATTAATATTTGTATTATATTGTGTATTTATTTACATTTATATTTTAACAGTTATAATAACACCTTTTAGATATTTAAACATAAGCCTTTAGATTTTCAAAATCAGGAGAAATTAAATTAATTCAGTCATGTGTCTCCAAACTTTTGAAAGCTTTGGATTGTAAATTTTTAAATACAAATGACTGCATAAACAAGCAGCTAGCTGTAATGATTACAGCACAAATAGTAACAGTTTTAATAGATTATGCGCTCATGATAACACTGGCTGACTCTAAACCATTTATTTCCAGTTTAATTGGCATTAAAATGTAAACGTGAGCCATGTCTGTGGTGGATGCTGTAAAATCCTTCTGTCTGTCCCCGTCTGAATCTGAGTCTGTCGCCTGGCTGGTGTGTCCTCTCAAAGGGAGTAGCCTAACTGCATATTAATAAGCAGAGCCCAGTTCATCCGGGCTGGGCTGAGCTGATCTGAGCTGTGTATGTGGGAGGAAGGACTGGAAGGCTGTTTGATATTAATTAGATGCTATGCCACTGTTCTCTTCTGCTCTCCTCTTTACTTCTGTCCTCTCCATCCCCCCATTTCTCTCCTTTTTCTTGCCTCATCCAACGTACTTACACCAAAACCAATGTGCTTAAGCCACCAACACAGGGATTGAACCAGCCTACTATATGCAGTTTTATTTTACGCTGTCTCTAAACGCTGTTTCACACGCATGTTTAAGGCACATTTTTTTGGTTCTTGGCCTGCCAATGCTGCTTTTCCCATTGTGTATAATTGTGCATTCTTAGACATTGAGAACAGAACTGTAGGTACATACTGTATGCACACATACTGTACATACTGTACTTTTCTATGGTTCTGTATAAGATAGTTTAGCGTGTCTGTGTTTTTGTGGCAATGTCATCACATCCTACATGCACTGATGCAAATCTTCTCTGAAGCTTCTTTCTTTAACATAATCAATGACATGAGCCTAATTCCCAAAATAGCACTTCTCTGTCAGCTAAAAATAGTTCCAAATGAAACCTAAAAGGAAACCAAAGGCTGGAAGACAGACCTGCCTTTTCAGTGCACACAGAGATCTGCTGATCTCTCTGGTTCTGTTCAACAGAAGCTAACAGTCCTTTACGCTCCTGTAATGTTGACGCTTTGTCTGTTTGAGTACACACAAACACTTATATGCTAAAAGGCACATCTGGCAGTACTTAAATTTACATTTAAAAATTAAGCTTAGCGCTAAACCCTAAAACAGTGTGTGTAGGTCCTGTGTTTTGTAAGTGCTGAATTCTGTACATCAAATTCTTTAAAAAACATAAATAACATTGGAATTCAAAAATCCTTAATAACAATTTAAGCTGGCCTGTAGCCTCAAACGGCACGGTCACAGACCGCCCACGGTCCATTCACTGACCGTCTGTTGCACACAAACTGGAAGAATTTTATCGATCTGGCAAACTCCAATCTGATTTTGGCTGACTTTACATAAATTTGAGGATTTAGGAACAGACAGAGTTTTTTATTAGTCTTTCTGAAACACAATTGTGTTAACAAGGTACCTGTGAGTACTGTTTTGTTTTGATGAACTAAGCAGGAAGAATATCCACGATCATAACTGTATTTAAAGAAATGTGGTTAATTTAAGTTAATTTAACTTGACCATTATTGACATTTTATATTGAGTTTGTGTATGAATTTCAGTCATTGATTTACTGTTGTTCATTTCTCAGTAATAATTGTATTTTATTCCTTTTTGTTGCCAATGTGAATATTTGCTAAAACCTGAATCTGTTTCATTTTGTTGGACACATGCTAGCTATTGGTTATGCAGTGTGATGCTATTTTAAACATAGCAGAACATCTGATATTAAGTTAATAAATACAAACTCTGTCTTTCACTTTGTCTGTCTGTCTCTCATTTTGTAACTTTCTCACCTCACCTCACTAGTCTCTCCTTTTCTTTTTGTCATTGCTTTGCCCTCTTGTGAGCATAGGATGGAGCATGCCAAGTTGCTGTGCCAGGCTGCCATGTGCTTGGCACAGGGGAGAGTGCCAGTGAATCAGCCTTTTCTCTCAGCCGTACCTCTAGTACTGCAGTGGGAACCTCACACACACACACGCACACATAAATTCCGGACAGTTCTTATCTATCTCATACTTTATATAGCAAAATTATAACACCGCATAATACTCAGTCTGCAAATAGAAATTGATTTGTACAAAGTACCAGAAGCGTATTTGATATCTGAGACATTTGATAAAACAATGTTTATATTCATCACTCCATCAGTTATGTAAAATCAATGTACACGTTGACCTTCTTTTGAAAATCTCACATCTTACTGTAACCAGCTGATGATCTGTGATCTCATCTGTTACAGAATACTGACACTTACAGAAGTAAAAAAAAATGTTGTTACATTGTTATTACGCTGTAATTATGTTGTAATAGCATCAAAGAGCTAGAGTAATGATCATTAAAGTAATGCACAATAAATAAATGTACTTACCCTACTATTGGCGCAAATCTGTCTTAAACAATAAAAGAACTAACAAAATATATGATCATTGATATGATACATATGAGCTGTGATGAGCAGCCTGCTGTAATTCTGAAATCCATATTGATCTTATGTAATAGAGAGATTATGAGGCTAAAGTGATTAGATTATATTATCTAAAGTGAGCATGTGTCTTTTAATGATTTGTGGATAAATGAGCTGTAGCAACATGCATGGACCCCACAAAATACAAAGCAGATATTTAATATGGACACTAAGCACACACAACAGAAAATAAATTCTGTTTACAAAATAATGGAGATTAATATTTGTAGCTACTGAAATGTTGAATTAATATGTAAAATTCTCCACAGCCAGAGAAGACTTAAAATATATTGTTAACCCTGAATTTAAGATTGAGATTTGTGATTGAGGGCACACACACACACACACACATGCATGTTCATCAAAAAACTAATGACACAATATCTTGCAGTCACTTGTGGTGATCTGTAGTTGACTCACTGATTGCTATTGGCGGTTGCTGTCTGACTGGTCCTGAGGGAGCACTAGGCTCGCCTCAGTCTGGAAACGTGCATGGGATTCTGGGAAGGTGGCAGTGGTTGAAGAAGGGTGGGAAAGACTCAAGAGAAGTGCTGACTCATTGTGGAGATAATAAGTGGGAGCTGAGAGACAGAAGACATGAGTAAACTTCATTTTCCTCCATGGCTGAGAGACGCACTTGTTGGTTTCAGTAGGGGCAATGGGATGGCTGTCACTGAGACTGCACTTCCAGCCATGTCCAGGTTGGACAGTTAGACCAAACCCATCTTATCCTTTGAGTGCTTCTAAAAAATCGTTCAGTCCTGTGCTTTTAAAAAACTTCTAGTTTCGTTTCTACATAATGCAAATAGAAGAGAAGCGTGAAAATATTTTCTACTGCAAATTTGCATGGCCTGTGGATGTATCAGTAATAGCCTGTGTAAACGTGAAAGATGGTCTGCATCTCTATTATGACTCTGATCCGAAGCAAATGCTAATGGATGCAGCCTGTTATGTAATTTCAATGAAACCACTATGCCCGAGGCAAAATGGACTCTGTTAAGAAAATCCCTGTCAAAAGAAACAAGCGAGAGCACTGAATTAATATTTTACTTCTGCTCATCATGGTGGATGTATGCTTGTATTGATATGTAATTTATAATAAAAATAAGATGTTTATATGCTTTTAACATAGTTATATGAAGGCCTATGTGTACAGAAAGATCTTAATAGCATTTGTAAGTATTCTGCAATAAATATATCTTTCAAACATTTTCATTCTAGCTCTTACATTTTTGTATGTTTAAATGAACAATGAAACATATTATTAACATACTGACAGCATCTAAAACATATACTTTTTATGTATGACCAGCTTTAGAGACTAACATTATACTGAGACAGCAAACTGAGACTTTCTCATGTTCTCATCCTCTTGTTTCTCATTCAAAAACATTTAAATGGAACAATGGAACATTTCATTACATTTTGCACTGTATAGAATTTAACAAAAGAAAAATCAAAGGTGAGAGAAGTCAATCATCAGACAGAGAACAGAGGACAGCAAACTGTATGTAAATCCAGTTTAAAGATTTTCTTCCTTATTTGTCTTTTTTCTACACCATTTTTTCAGTCCTGCTGAATTGCAGTTGAGTTTGCCTTTAAATAGCCGAGCTTTGACAATTGTCTATGCACTGCCCACACACACGCATCCTCTCATCCTACTCAGGAGCAGGAGGGCTAAACTGGGCCTGAGACATCTGGGTGAATTCTCAAACAGGCATGTGGGCAACCATGCATTTCAAGAGCCAGAGAAATTGACAGCCTGCTCTTTACTTCTTAACACAAACGCACACATGCACCCATACTGGAAATCAGTTAATGTCTATGCTAATGAGCATCCAGTTTGTGCTGTCTTCAGCATCGTGTTGGAAATAAGGAGAATAACTGGCTGTTATTTTATTATGAGAAGATAAATTACCTTATACCTGGACCCTGACTCAGTCCAGATTCAGTGCTAATTTGCATTACACACACTATATATTTACTACATGCAACCCAGCAAGAAGGAGCTTACTAGCTTACTAGATTTTTTTATAAAAGTAGTTTGATACGCTACAGGTCATCAACACAAAATTATTTGTCATTAAAATTCAAGTTCTTCAAGGGGAGAAATCTTTGTAAATTCCTAACATATCCGATATTATTTAATTTGCTATCAGAACAGTATTTCATAAAATAAATTACAACCTTAAGATGTCATCACTGAATTGAATGAATACATTTACTCTAAATACAACTAATACAATTAACAAAGCACAATTATTTACGAAACTAAGCAACAAAAAACTTCTGTAGCATTAAAATTACCAAAAAGATTTCTGATATTAATTTGATCAGTTTGAAATAAACATTTGAAATTAACAGATTCACTAAAATTAATCATATTTTCTATATAAGAAGGAAAGGAGACAGTTTAACAGAATGCATTTGATTATTGCCTTAGTAACATACTGTAACACATGTCAATGTGTAATGTCAATAATCAAGCGCACCCTCCTGAGACGTCATCTCTCATATATAGCATTGGAAAGTCTGATTTATTTTAGATAATCACTTTATTTGGGCAGTTCATGTTAAAAAGCCAGATTGTCTGATCTGTTTAAATGATTCTGTCCCTACACAGTATCCAGTCACTGGCTTGTGTATCAAATATATAGTAATATATGTTTTCATCACTGTTTTGAATTTATTTATATTCTAGTTTTGTTTTGGTCATATTTAGTGTAATTTTATCTGTTTGAGTTTAATTCACCCTAATCATGATGCATTCATTTACCAACCCTATATTGTTTATCAAAAATATATAATCTCATATTTAAAACAATATTGACTCCTTAAGTAGCTTCAGTGTAGTTAGCTACACGTTACACTTTATGTTAGTATATTGTAGTGTAGTAGTGTTGTAACTGCTTTTTCAAGAGAATGGTTTTATATTCTAAGCAGCCTATAGCCTGGTAAGCTAAATTTCAAAGCAGCTTCCTCAACATTTAGCTGAAAAATTAAGTTTTATATAGCACTCTGCTGTTTTCTATGATATGGTATGGTGACCCTGATGTCCAGCCTTTGAGAAGAAGCACTGAGGGTCTCCATCTCTTCAGGGGTGTGAGTATAAACATTAGCAGGATCTCTGGCTGCTCTGTGGGGGCTTGTGGCAGACAGATGGACTCTATTAGAAAAAGAGCTGGTCTATGGAGCTTGTGATGGCTTTCACACACACAAACAGTCAAAGTATGCTCTATTTAGACTGTAACGTTTGCCGAAGGGGGATGTCACGTTGAACCCAAATCAATGGAGCTTCCTTCTTCACAATCACAGAAGGAAACATATATAGCCACATTCTCACTCTTTGTCCTCCATCTGTCCATCTCACTGCTTTTACAATTACCCTTATTCATTCTCTTTATAAAACACCCTACCCTTATCCTAAGAACACAGTTCAACTTTGCAGTTAAAACATACCTTTATTATATGTGACTTATTATATATCTTGCCTTAATTTGTCAATGTGTTGTTACGTTCACCTGTTTCTTTTTGAATACATGTATAATATTGGATATTTATTGAAAATAATAGTTCAGTATTTATTAAATAATAATCTTTTAAATTAGAGTTTTACTTTGAAGGATAAAATTCATGCAACCAACATACAAAAACACTGTTGGAAAAAACACATATTTGTTTAATTGACTTGGTTTCCCTATATGGTCCATATAGCCTTGGTTTTCCTATATGGTCCATATACCTCCAGTCACTCTCTCTGTCTGTCTGTCTCTCTGCTGTTAATTCTCTTCCATTATGCTGTCTAACCTCACCACCGTCTCATGATACTTTGAAATCAATAAGGCCATCACAAAGAAACGCATATATGGCCAATTTCCTCCCACCGTCCCCCACATCCTTTTCTTCTCCTCCGTCCTCACATCAGACTCCAGTAGTGCTGTCTAATCATATCCCCTTTGTGACATGATGAAACAGACCAGAGGCAGACATCCTATAGTGAGTACCCTCTGCCAACTGCCTTCTTCCTTTATATCAAAACACCTCTTCAAGATAAAGACTGAGATACAGGGGTTAGAAAGACAATTTGAAGACATCAATGAATACAATGAACGGCATTTATGTGCAATGGACGTACATTCATGCGAAGACGCATACAATGCCTGTATAAAATGCCTTTATAATCTTTAAGTACAGAAACAGGAAAAGCACTTGTGTGGTTTTAACGAGGTAAGTGACTGTAAAATGCACAGATATGCATACGTACACACACACTGTTAGTAACAGTATCAGGGGCGGAGGCGATGTGTGTAAATGCGTCTGTTTTGTTGGGGGTAGGGAGAATTATCTTCACTGTATGTTTTCGCACATATACACGTATTTGGTCCTTACTATGTAGTCCCTACTTAAACACACACACAACTATCTTACATTGCATGCACAGCATAAACACCAAGCACCTTCAAAGACCTCACAACACAGGCATGACCTAAAACATTTACATACACAATGCTCACAGGATCTTGCACACAAAAAACAACACATCTATATAGTTGACAAATTGCTGGTCGGTAGCCCATTGTTACATCAAGATTGCACGGTGTCAAACAACATTTCACAATTAAACACAACGCACTTGCCCTCCCACGCCTAACTGTCTATCAAATCACCTGTCAGTGTGTGCTTTGATGGACTTTGTTTTACCACAGGGATTTGTGTCAAATTTGACACAATACGGCCATCTCACTCGCATCAAAATATCTTTAGCATGCTGCCCAGGGTGCTTACAAATATCATAACACCCGTGGTTTTATTTAATCCCAGGGATCGGTTACAAGTACTTTAATCCTGACTGCATACATGTTGAAATTTAAGCCTTTCTTACTATTTGGTTTTGACCTATTGAGTTCAGATTCTATTGGCTGTGGATACAGAGATATGGTATGAGGAACACTAGCTTTTGTGCTGATCTCCACCAGCATACTTCTGCCATTGATTTTAGTGACTGCTGAAGACAGTGATGTGTGATGGAGCCCGCAGATGTAGCTATTCATGCATCTTCACACACAGATCTGAACACATGCAGTGTTTTATTCATTTTCAACACATAAATAAGCGTAAAGGCACTTTCACAAGTAATTTTAAATAATCATAAGGTATTTTATCTTATTTTTACACAAACGGTGAGGAAAACCCCACCCAATTAACCTGGCCGATAACCCATTCTGTACACTCTAATTGCATTGATATTCCTCTACAATCGAACATATATTGTGTCATTCAGGCCACAGTTGACGAGTAAATAAAATGCTATAATGAAGCGTGTAATAAGAATGACGTAGTCATCAAGGGCGTCAACCCCTATGTGTGTTTTCTCAATTTTGTCCTATTAGCATTCATTTATACTTGATCTGCTCCAGTGATGCAAATAACTGACAAAATATTGGTAATATATTGCATGGGAGACACTCACTTTCAAGTGAATGTACTATCAAGTACTCAGTTTTACACTCCCCACATGCACACACGCACAACATCACACATACTGCTTTATCAGCTCACACGCTTCCAGCGCAGAGAGAACGCCGACAGTATCAATAGTAACATGCTCATTGTAGCATGTCTTAATGACTAATCCTTATGTCTCAGCAAATACTGATGGCTGAATTAACTCCAGTATGAAGGCATTCCCCTCCATTTCTTTTCTTTTTTGCTTGAATTTTAATGAAGACGAGGCAGGAGATCCAATCATAAGGTGGAAGAGACCACTGGAAATCAGACAGAGGGTGTTAGTGATGGTATAGATGGAGAGCGGTCATAGTTTCCTGTCTTTCCATTCCCCCTCTCGTCAGCATTCTCCCGTGGGTGGTACGACCTGGCAGATTACAAAACACCCCTCCCATGTGTCTCTCCACTCTCTGTGCCAGGGTGAGCCTACCGATCTCCTTCTGCTGGAGCGTGTGAGTGGAGTTAGGAGGAGTGAAGGAAGGTGGAGAAAAAGACATAGACAGTTAGCAAGAGACTGAGAGAGAGAGAAAGGAAGTATGAACGAGTGTGTGTGAGAGAGATCAGAGCTGGGAAGCTCACAAAAACAACAGGACACAATCTATGCTTCTGTCTGAAAAGATCATGAGAACATCTGAGGGGTAAGTACAGGCGAAAAAGCACACACAAACAAGGACATGCCTCTAACACACACACAAACACACATGCATGGTCATTCTCATTGTGTATGTTCTCATGCCCTAGGCCCTGCAGAATACAGATTCTTTATTTAAAGTGTGTGTGTGTTTTTGCACATGTGCAGAAGACTCTTCTAAAGTGCATGTGTAGTCTTTGCATAATGGTCTGTAATGTAATTGTGCTAACCTGTCGACCATTGTGACTTGGTCTTTAGTATATAAAGAACAGTATCTTTTCTGTCAGGCTGTGCTGTGCATGACAATCTGTCCCTTCAGCTTCCCTTAAACAATGAGACTTTTCGCAGATCCCTTTAGCAATTTCATGTGCTTTCTGAGCAAAAGAAATGCAAATCTATCACTAGTCGATACATTTCTATAAATGCCACAAACACTGTCCAAAAATAATTTTGCAACCCTAGGAGACAAAGAGCACCATTCACTGCAAAAATTATCAATGCACAAACTGGTTCACGCGCAAACATGTACGCATGGACATATGCATGTTCAAATGCACATGCACCTCACATACGTATAAAGCAGTGTGAGTAGGATTCTCAGGAGTCATTATGAGTATATAAACCATCTTTTCAACCAGGAGAAGATGGTAGAAGGTTGGGCAGCATCTCTTAAGATTTTAAAAAGCTTTAATAAGCCCTGTCCTATAGAGTAGACTGATCCATTAAAAAGGAAGAAGAGAAGAAATTTTGACCCCCTCCTCACAGTTACATTTAGACCCTGTCTTTAATGTGAGAAGACCTGGAAGGCCAATGTCTGTTTGACGGGAGCAGTCAGAGGTCAGGTGTGGTTGCGATATGGTGCAACCTTACATGACTCATGCTAACCAGCATGCTATTTAAAATTCATATCTAACCATATTGTGGACATTGTAACATTCTTTGGAAAATTACAATGTGTATGTATATGTATACTTATCTGTGCTGTGAGAATTTGAGAATGAGAATGTGTCTTTGTTTCTGTGTATGTATTTTCAGGTAATGTATGTGTGCTATGTATGTGTGTGTTTGTCAGTGGGGGGCTTCATTAGCGAGCTGCAAAACCCTGATACTTCAGCCTGTGTCTCATACCCGCGTCCATCCACACAGGAGGCGTCCACCTGACATTTCCTGCTCTGAGCTTTACTCTGAGCTTCCTGCTCAGAGCTTTACTACAACACGAGAGGCCATTTACCCTGTAGCACCAAAACACATATCCTTAAGAAATTTGTCCCACTAAATGTGTTACTTAATTTTCAGAGCATGAATATGAAACATTTTTGAGCACAAGTAAAGGCTTATACCATGCATTTATTGTGTTGACTGATAAAGGGTTCAAAATGAACCAAAAAGGATGTACTAATGCTAAATTACATTACAGCCATGATTTAGCAGATGCTGGATGCTGGAGATATAACAAAGGATTGCCATTATTCACACATATACGTGTGTGAGTGTTGCGGTGCTCATCAAAGGATGTGATCCTTGTACGATAATGTATGATAATGGCTACTTGATGATGCAGAATGAGAAACTGCCTCATAAAAGCAATACGTTTCTGCCCAGTATGCAATATATTCATATATGGCTTTGCATGGTGCACTGAATAAATGGCCTTATTGTCAAAAGCCGTCTGGCTGCACTACAAGCAATGATATGATTGTGTTTGTGCCTTTAACTGCAAATGTAGATTCATCACACCCTAACAAAAAACTTTCCAGCATATTGTGACTTTTTGCAATTCCATACGACACACGTAGGTAGGCCTGTTCCTCATTATCTTAATTGAAGATAACTCATTGACATCTGTCAAGGTTCATTTTAAGCCATGTTTAAATGTCACTTAAATTACTCCCTGAATAAGCTGTGATTTAGGTCTCCGCTCACACGCTCACTCACATTTGCAGTATAGCATTCGCGCCTAGTTGTGCTCCATATGCTCACAGTAGCTTTTGGGTGTGGTGCAGTACGCAAAGAAATGCCGGTCTAACCGTGAGGATTTACTAAGCTTGTGTGTCTGCGTGCAATTGAGTAACGCTATCGATTTTCTTGGATAAGAGGCAATTAACATAATTTGTAAATGCAATGCTGCAAATCACAGATGTATTTATGACAGTTCAACTCAATGAGCAGCCATACATGCATGACTGAGTTTTATTCCAATGTCAATGACTAATGGCATGGATAAGACTTATTATAATTGTACTGAGAAACAACACCTGCAAGATTTGTTTATATTTACTATTTTAGCTGTTAATACATCTGCTTAGGGGTGCAAAAACAGTATTTGTGCTTTTAAAAGAGAAAAAGCAAAGCAAAGACTAAAAAATAGGGCAAACAGAAAATTTCTATAGTATTTTCACACATATCAAAAATGTAATATATTGAATAAATATATAAAGGAGCTCCTGGCTTTATTAAATAATGATAGCATTATTCTATCTCTAGAATGCAAAGCCATTCCTGTGGATGTGCTCACAAAATGGCCGTAGAGACAGAGCTGCCCACAGGCTCTGTGATTAACAGAAAATTCCTGCGAGAATTGATGTGCACTATATGGTGAGCAGCTTGGGAAGTGTGTGTAGGCAGAATTACCACCATGCCAGGAAGGTTCCTCGTCTTTGTTTCTAAATCCGTAACCAGTAACAAAGGCAGTTAGAAAGCAATTAATTAGATTTTTTAATGAATGCATTTCTGTCCTGTTTGCATTTGTGTAATGCAAATCACAAGAGATGCATTGTGATGTGGGGAGATAAAGCTACATGCACATGTAAGGCGAACAAGTGCATTTTTGCTTTGTGTTCTCTGAGTGAAGGTTTTATGATTCATGAGATTTTATGATTTATAATAGATCATGTTTAAATGCTGAACTGAACATTCAAGTTCACCTCTATTTAGTAAACAGTTAAAAGAGGTAGTTTTGTAAATATTAAATAATCAATATTTAATAATCAATTTATTTGTAAACTGATAAATGATCACCGATTAAAGTAGTGATCATTTTGCTGAAGTATAACTTTGCAATGCAAAAGCATGTACTGAAACTGACAAGTAAATATTTTTTTTTTATTCATTAACATCCAACAAAAAATGCACATTCTGTTAAAAACCTTACAGTCAACATTAAAATGATCAAAATACAAAATGATTAAACTTCCATATTAATTCAGTCATAAATCACCAGACAAATGCATGCAACTCACCAATTGTATGAAGATGTCTAGCAACAATAATTAAACGCTAATAAGCTAATTTTAAATAATGTTTTATTTGACAGTTGTGTCTTTAAGAAGGCAGCTGTTAAGAGCATTTAAGCAAGCAGTATAGAAACCCCCATAATTGCATTCTCAGCTGCGGAATATTGATTTGAGACAAGCCATTATTATTAGCATCAATTAAGCGATTATGAATAAACCCTGTACATGGAGGAATGTATTGGCATGTATTATTCTACTGGTTAATCCTCAGTTTAGCACAGCAGTGACTAGCACTCGTTAATACAAAATTCTATTCAGTTGCACAATAATGCAGATATCAGACAAAAGGTTCTCATCTGAGCAAATGCACAATCCCAGTGCTGATTAGTCTGTTAAAGAGATAACACAACCCCCATCCCCCTCCATATATTCCTATCTCTATGTGTGCGTGCGTGTGTGCGTCTCTCTTTCTCTCTCTCTCTCGATTATTTCTCTCATTGATTGGTTTCCTATTCCAGAATTAGCCTCCCATTTCCGTTCCCTCCTACTCGTTTCTCTTTTACTCTATCACATTATCCATAGTATCACTGACAATAATTTTTGTTCATAGACAAAGCAATACAACATATAGTGTGTATGCTATTCTGTGTGCTTGAATAAAACAGCAGTGCTTACCTTTCTGTTGCTATGATATATGTTTTCTCTCTTTCAGTTTTGTGGTTTATTAGTACTAAACAGAATGAATAAAAAACAATGATGATACTTTAGACTATAAAGAAACCCCCTTAGTCAGCTGAACGGGGGGCTTTCCTTTCATGTGCCTGTTCTAATGAATTCTGACATTCTCATCCATGTTAAAGCCATAGAGACAACATTGCATGTAACGGCACCATTAAAAGTTATTAATAATACAGAGAGGGTGATTGTGTGTGTGTGTGTGTGTGTGTGGCATCTGTGTTCCCTGAGGGGCTCGTAAAGCAGATGTGTTCTATATCCACATCTCTTTGATGGTGGGTTGTAGAGCTTTTCTACATTTGTTTCTCCTACGTTCACACACGCACCAGTGCACAGAGGCATGGACATACTTACGCTCAGGCGTGCGCATGTACGTGTCATGTGACTGCACTGGTGTCTCTCCAGAGTTCTTTGTGCGGAGCCTCTCTCACTGTTATTCACACATGTTCCTGTATGCGTGTATGTACTCTGTTGCTCCTGCATATCTAAACACACACTCACACGCACACACTGCGTGGGCTTTGTGTGGGTGGAGAAAGTGGAGAACAATGATGGTGCTCTTGTCTGTCTGGTCGCTCTTGTGAGGATGTGTGTGTACCTGTGTATGAGAGTGTTTTGAGTTCCTGGTATTGTGATATTCTTACAGAAAGGTAAGCACTTTTTTATCTATTAGTTGTTTCTGTTTCGTTTATACTCATTGTATAATAAGATCATTTGAATTTGTTAAATAATGCACTTTCTAAGATGCTACACATGGTTTGTTTTAATATTGCTCACATTATTTTGTTAGGCTTGCTATTGCATGCTAAATCGATTATAGAAGCTTAACCCAAATTCACTTTGAATTCATATTAGCTTAGTGAATCTCAATCTCAAGTGACTGCCTTTGTCTTTACACCACCCACTTCCCACAAGACCATGTGTTTCTTAAGTTCAAGAAAGAATTTACTCTTATGGTGGTTTGTTGCAAATTACTGTAAGCTAAATTTGAAATTCAAACATTTTTTATTTTAAATTCCTCCACTATTTTTAAGCCTCTCAGTTCATGTTTCCATGACTATAAGTGCAGGCGTCTTGCATTCATTCATTCTTTTTATGTATGGTGGTAGGAACAAACCATCGCTGGTTGTAAAACACTTCTCAAAGACCCACATTCCATCACACTCATTTATGAAAAAATGGCTCATCTGCCCCTTCTGCTCTCTCGCTTTCTCTCCTCCGCCTTTCCCTCCGTTCATTGTCCTCCACTACTGCCTGCCGGAAATGTGCCGAATCTGTGCTCGCCTATTTACATATTAAAAGGTGACGTATCACCACAGGAGCTATTGGCAGGAAATTTCAGTAATTATTATGACAAGAATAATATTAGCTCCGTTTAAACAAGGCTAGGTCCAACGAGCGTTTTGATTGAGATTTAATTGAGCTATTTTATAGGTTTTAACCTTGGTTTTATCTCTGCCGGCTGTATAAGCCGTTATCAGAGGCTTTATTCCACTTTTAGATGCCTGTGCCAGAAGTGCTTTCAGCTGTGAGGAGATATTGTGTGCTTTCTTATCATAAGACCAGGACTGAGTCTAGAACACCAGTCTATACTGAGATATAGAGTGCAATAGCAAACAAATCCCGTGATTTTGGTCATAAGGACTCACATATACTGTCAAGGATCTATAATACTTTAGTCTCTTGTAGCCAGGCTTTTAACTACAGAAAAAGGTTTGGTGCTTTTTTGGTGTTTGGTGCCACTTAAAGTGCCTAAAGCCACCCAAGAAAAGCTTTTTGACTGATATTTAAAGTGATCAATCATAATTAGCTTTTGTTTTGTGCCATTTAGAGGCAGGGTTATCAGAAATATATGCGGGTGATACAATACAATAATACTGGAGAAAAAATTAAGACATAAAAAGAAAAATTGTGTAAAAAAAATATTATACAGTACCTTAAAAGACCTGCATTAGCTTTTGTCATAGTGTAAAGTCAGTCAATTAGATTTGCGCTTGCTAGATTGGGAAAATCTTTAGCAATTTTGTGTGCAAGATGAATCAGTCAGTAACTAAAAATCTATAGGTGTTCTGTGGGCGTATCATCTGAGACTAGTTCACACAGGTGTTTTAGTAGAGTAATCACAGCCGTAGTCCATCCCATTACCTTTTCTCATAATTCAGCCACTGACAAGAGGAGAGAGGGACCAACATAAGTGTTTGGTGATGACTGAGGCTACAAACATTTTGAAAAAAACATAAACCTTCCAGATGATGTTTTTCTTTATGACCTCACATTGTCATAAAATATGTAAAATTGTATTTAGGGATATCCGGGTCACATCCAAATTGTGTACTGTCACAGGGCCTCTAGGAACAGGCTTGGGGAAAAACTGTCTAATGAAACAAGAGACCAGTGTTCTGCAACCTAATCAAACATTTATTTAGCTAAGATACCAGCTCATATAAAGAATAAAAATAGCTAATTACAGGACAGATGTTTGCTACATGTAAGCTACTTTATGTATTTTTAATAAATACTTAATTTTAAAAAATTATAAATAGTCAACTGTCATTTTAGCCTTTTAAATAAATCACACTACATTAGTCTACTGTGTAGCCTATCATACAGTACAATGGAATACCATAAAAAATAATAAAAATAATAGATGGAATTACCATGATACATGGTATATACCACAGTACTCAGTAATACCATATTCATATCCAGTGGTATTTATGTTGTACTCCCAAGTAGCCTAAAGAATACAAGGGTGCAATCATGGTAAATGCCCAAATACATGGTACTGATGATTCCTATATTCCTGGTTTCTATTTTCTCATGTGTATTATACCATTTAAATAATATGGCACTCTGCCGTACGTCAGACAACATAGTAATGTCCACTGTTTAAGTCAAACGATAGAAGCTACTTTTTAACTATGTGTTTTGATTATTTAAGTGGAGAATTCGCTTTTGTACCCGATGTTTGACCTCCTGTCAAAATACATTTTGGGACACTGTATAAATCCCACCTCCATATATAATATAATTAAAACTAATTGGTTAACACATTATACCAACCAATAATATGCACACAGCATAGTACCCTTTAATCAGAGATCATATATTGACTATATTCATGTGATATTGCAACCATTTTTAATGAAATATATATACACTACCCAGAATGCTTTACCATATTTCTTAGTGCTTTGTAGTTCACAAAGTCATCAGCCCTGTGTTTAGTAGAGTGGAAGAATTTGGCGTGAAGTGTAGACACATCCTCATGTGAACTCTCTCTCCCCTCTGTTCATCTCTCTCCTCCTCCATCCACTCCCTGGGCTTGCATTTCCACAACTTAACATGCTGCACAAGGGTCAGCGTCTTAGATCACACATTAAATGACATCTTAACAGATGAAAGTCTATTTTGTACCTACATTTTTTTGGTGAGGAGGTGGTAGTAGAGCAGTATTTATTTATTTATTCATTTATTTATTATTTTGTCTTAAAAATATTCTTTTTTTTACAAAAGTGATTATTTTATGAACAAGTTTAAAGAGTTTTCCTGAACACTACTTCCAATTTGCCCAACCTGTCGATGTTTATGCATAGAAAATTGCATTGCCAGTCTATAAGAGGATCAGTTAGTGTGCTGTCAGCAAGGGTGTGTCAACACTGGGCACGAGGATAATTGGCATTTTTCACAGATTGTCAGGAGACAAATCATGATGGAAATAATGGCACTGTGACCACTTAAGCCAAAAAAGACAAATAAAACATAAGGCATAAAAAGTGCCATTAATTAACATATTTTTATAAGTTTCTGTTGATATGCTATTGAATATTGTGTAAAGTGAGGATCAGAATAGATTTTACAACCAGTCACTGACACCTCAACTGTCTGGGCTCTATAATCCTGAGAAGAGCTCTTAATATGTGCACTTTAATAGAAGGCAAGACCTGAAAAACGCTGATCTGAAGTCAGCGGACTCAGCAATCTCTTACAAGCTCTACACTGCCACTTTATCTGTACTTTATGAAAAACAATCACACATATGTATTTGTTCATTACAGAATTAAACTTCACAGTTCAGCCATTCAGGCATCAACCACATTAGATGCTACTCTGCACAGAAAAGACATGTGACAAAGGGCTTGTAGCAGTAGTTTGTAGACTCTGTTTTCTACAGAATGACATTGTTTGTGCCCGTGGCAGTCCTAACTTAAATGGATTTCACACCCATACCTCCTCAGTGGGGGATTTTCTGCTGCTGGGCCCGAATTTAGCCACAAACTGTCAGCAATTTTTACATTGACTGCTTGTGGGTAACAGATGCTGCCTTTCCATGAATTCTGACTGCAGGGTGTGATGAAAATATGGATTTTGGACTTAAAAAAATTAATCACTTTTCACACAGTCATTAGTTTAATTAGTCCACTAATAATGCTTTAATAATATATACAACATACATATAAAGTTCTTCCAAAAGGAGTCAAAAGCTGAATTCTTGAAAATCATTGTATTTGAATCCAAAAAGGGTTATAAACCAAGATTAAGACTATTAATTTTTTTTTTGATCACAGTGCAAAAATGAAAATGCTCAGTGCATTTTAAGAGCCCTAACAAATGTTTCAGTCATGTAGAACCATCTTTATTTACAATTCCTTACTAATCAAAACACATGAATTTAATCAATTTCATAATAGACCAGTTGATCAGCATTACTACTTATACATCTCAAACACTGCTGTGTGCTTTGTAATCTCTGATCAATTATTTTTATATACTGTAGCTCTATTAGCAGCAATATTGCGTGAGATGGAAAGACACTGAGAGACATTTATATTTTGTACAATTTTAAACTGTAAAAAAACTGTTATAGATTAACTTTTTGTTTGGATCATATTTTATACTAGTTTATTTTAACTTTATTCAGTTTTAAATATGTAATATTTTTATGATAGATTTTAAAATTAAAAGTCTGGATCTGGTATAGGATTAAAACAATAAAAACTGTACATTTCCTAGCACTATAATGTAACCTTAACATTAAAAGCACCATATAATGAATGATGATGTCTATACTGATATTAAACCCAATATGGACACCCTAGCGTACATATGGACACCAGTTTTAGAACAGAGGCCATTTTGATTCTCTTTGATCTTTTTATACAGTCACATACAAATGCACACATTCACATGCACAGGATTTATAAATTCTGGTTTTCGTAATTCCCTCTCTCACTTGAGCCCTGCCAGAGTGGAATTTAACAGTAGATTTAAAATAAAAATAATCCCTCGAGTGTCAAGGGCTTCAGAAGGGAATGGAGATGAGGAAGAGTCTGATCTGTGTAGGTTTAAAATGGTAATCGCTCTTTCTGTTGCCATTGTCTTTTCGCATTTTACACTTTCAGCGCTGTCGTGTGTCACTTTATTTGTTTCAGTCCCTGTTCTCAGCCTTTCTCTCCTCTGCTCTTTTTCACAGCAAAATGCACAGCTCAGCATTGAACTGCTCACAGGGCAAACAAGAACAATCATCCCTTAAACACTGTTACACTCACAGTCACACTATGTAGAATGTGGTGTTGATCTAGATAATGATACGTGTTGCCCCAGTAACTGCAGAGGTGGCCTAGTCCATATGGAAAACTATATTTTTACATGATTTATAACAGGCAGCAATCATTTGGTCCATGCCCCAGGGCTTCACAATAATTCTGTAAAATTAAAGTCTCCTTTTTGGATGCTCCAGTTACCCATCCTAATTTTTGAAGGTTGTGGACAGTTTTGTTTTATCACTATCCAGTGAGCTGTAGGCATTTTTCTTCTCTGTGAGAGCTGAAGAGAACGATCTACTAAGACCTCAATTAAAATAATCAGTGTGAATGTATTAATTGTGATTATCTGTTCAGAACTGTAAATCATTAATTTACTCATTCACTCACTCATTCATTTGATTATTTTAATGTTCATTAGGCAAAATCATCAGACATTAATGTCTTTGTCCTTGCAATAATTATGTTAACATAGCCTTTTTTATAATCAGTACAATTGTACTCATAAATAAATCATAATACTCTACAAAAACAATATCTGCTGAAGAAAAACTATTTCCTGCAGTGAAAGTACTGAAGTCTTCCAGATTAAATCAGCATGCAGGAAGCTAGTAATTATCTGAAAGAGAGAAGGTTAATGTACTGTACACTTAACTGCCTATCAGCCTGTAGTCCACACCAGAAATGATCTTTCAAAGCCAGTAATGGGTTTGTATGGAGTAATCATGTGCTCATAGAGGAAAGACAGCTGTGCTAGTGCATCTAGCTGCTGAGAGTGTGCTGTGTTCAACTCTGTGGAGTTCTACTTTATGTGTGTTTCATGCTGTGTGTGTTATCCGTGTGTGTCCATCTTGCACTTCCACTCTTCTACACATTCAATCGAATGCCAAAAATAAACAACAACATAGATTTGGTCAGGTTATAAACTGTATTTATAAAGACCATCTATTTATCTGTTTAAATGTTTGTTTGTTTTATACATTGTCTGTAAGTCAAATCTATAATAAATCAATTCTATAATCTTTATAGTGTAAAATGATCTCTAATTCATCATTAACTGTTTTTATTAAAAATGTTTAGTGTTTCAATTCAATATCAATAATCCGGTACATGCAATAAACTTATCACTTGCAGTAACTTCAAAATTAAAGCAATTATTTTTCTTTTTTAGTGGGTTAACATTTTATACAGTGTTGTTAATGTAAGTGATGCTTCCGTTGAGGAAACACTGAGAAAACACAGAACAATATTTCATATTTAACCATGATAAGATGAATCATTGCTATGTGTGATATCACATGCTCACAAATTGTATCTGTTTTGCTTGATAAAAGTGCATCTTTTTTCATAAAGTTATAGCCTGACTAAATCATTTATTTAATCGCACCAGTGCTAGTGAAGGGAGAATTATTCATGGTCCAGTTTGTCAGGTTTTGTCCTTGGATCAGTTAGTCAATTAATAAACAATCGGGCCGGAACAGCAGCAAGCGGGCAGCTGCAGAAATCCTCAGCTCAATCAATGAGTGTAATCATATGACTTCAGTCTGATATCGAGCCAGGTGATTAATGACACTGTTAACTTTGAAAAAAAAGCCTGGCTGCTGGTGACCCACCACTCATAGATAAAGCCAGAAGTAGCCTACATTGTTTTAAATGTCATCCTTTTCTATTTCTCAGTTTTAATGTTCTCCTGATCTCCTCCCACTCTCTCTCTGAACGTTTTTCTTTCTGTCAGTCAATGTCACAATGATAACAGTGTTTCTAATGTTCTGACTGAACTATTTTATTAAAATATTTTTATATTTATAGGTGAACTACTAAAGTTTCATGCCAAGCCATTTTTTTTTGTTTAATTCTGCATTTTAGTTCTGACAGTCTGTGCAAAAATTTAGACTTTTGGGTGTGTCTAAGAGACTAAGCTTAATAGAAAACTAAACCTTAAAAGACTATATTGATAAAATTACCTTCTACTTGTACCTCTACCATTTAACATTTCAATGTATACTATACAAACCAGTATCATATACGAGGAGTGTTCATCCGTAGTTTAAATTATGTACAGTAAGTGTGTGCCCCTGTGCATGTGTGTGTGAGATTGGAAATGCTGTCTCAGAGATTTTCCTCAAGCACTCAGGATTCCTGTGCCTTCAGATAATTTCATGCAAATGTAATCTTTTATTTAAAATCAGTCAACTGAATCTCCCTTAAGAAATTGAAATTGTCCTTCAAATATTTTTAATTACAGGTTTCATAACCCTTTAAAGAAATGCAAAGCAGATTAAGAAAGATTCTTGTTTTTCAGCTTTGTCTTTTCATGTCTTTCCATATTTTGACTTTATTGTTTGATAATTCATACAATATACAATATACAAAAGTTCTACTAATATTGTATACAATATTCAATTCAATATTTAATACAATATTTCCTCTGTGATTATCTTTGCAGTAGTCAGAAAGGTTCTGCCTGAATAATGTTGGATAAGACGGTTTGGACCTTCTGAATTGTAAGTATAATATAAACATGATGTTTCATTATATATTCTATGATGTTTCATAACATATATATTATATATGTTCCTGATCTATTATAATTTCCATATAATGACCACATAACATTGACCCATCTGTGTCTGTAAATTTAATAAAAAACTGATTATTTACATGTATGCATTTGGCAGACGCTTTTATCCAAAGCGACTTACAGTTCATTCAAGTTATACATTTTGTCAGTGCATAGGCTCCTCTGGCATTTAAACCCACAACCTTTGCACTGCTAATGCAATACTCTAGCAACTAAGCTACAGGAACAAACAAATTATAAGCTGTGTTCTTGCTGTTCATGTGTACATCATTATAAAGCACAGCTGGATTAGTATTAGCAGACATTAACACTCAAACTGGGCTTGTTCTTGTGTGAGATCAGTGTGTCAGCATGAGACTCATCAGAGCTACACTAAGGAAAAATAACTACATCCTATTTGATGAATTTAAAGACTAACACACTCTGCAGCCATATCAGCACAGGAAAAAATAAACAAAATATTACCTAATAAAATATAAATAATTCCTGACTGCATCACAAACAGGCTTTCAGGTGCAATTTATTTAAGCAAACTAATCATTTAAAACACTCTTAAAAACTCAGTTTTTCTGAAATGTATTTAGTGTGTTGTATATGAGATGTTTAAAAATGTGTAGTAAAAAACTATATAATATAGTTTATATTAAGAAATGTACATTTATATGGAGGCGTTTATTAATCAAACATGTTTTATTGAACATATGCAAAAAATAGCACATGATAAATGCTTTATATTTATATTCATCTTCATTCATATTTATCTTAAATAAATTACTCTGATTCTGCATTAACATCCCTGCCGTTCTTACGGCTGTGCAGCACTAGTGTCTGTTATGTAGGCCAGCTGTATTTCCTTTCCTCTCTTTGTTAAAAGTGACAGGTAGAAGAGTAGCCACGTGCTTATTGTGTCACTGTGTGTGAGAGTGAGTGTGTCTTTGAATGCTGTGAAAGCAGCAGGCTGGCATGCCAATAGCTCTTTTCAGCAAACGTAACCCCAACAGCATGCCGTCTCCTGTTCATTTCTTTCATTCCCTCCTCCATTCTCTCTACTTGTGCTGTTCAGATTATCAGTCTAATAAATTCACAGTCCCTTTAGTCTTCTGCTAAATCTTCCTGCTTCCTGTGATTAATATGTTCTGTCTCTTTATCATCAGCTGAATCTAAACTTATGATTTATTTGTATTATGTATTTCCGTGCAATACATTTTGAACATTATTTATTTCATATCCTTATATGTTGTTAGGTAAATAACCATTGTTGGTAGCAAATGGTTCCATCCATGACACAAAATATTAATCTTTACGAAAAGCTTGACAGTAATTCAGATGTAAAATTTAGTAGATACAATTTATATTGTCAACATTTATGCAAAAGAACAAATTCAGTTGATTATGATACTGTAAACATTCAACATGTTCAGTTAAAGGTTAAAAAAAAATTTATTTAGAAATATACACAGTTTTCAAAGACAATTCTTATGTGTAAATGCTGGAAGATATTAATATATAATATTTGTCATAATATAAGTAATTATTCAGTACAAAATTACAAGAGCAGTAATTGTCTGTGTAAATATTTGACATTCGTAAATAACATTCGTAATTCATTTTTTCAATAGTATATCATCCTTTACAACTTTTACAAGAAAACTTCATGCATGTAGTAAATGTAAAAAATGTAACATTTAATTTAGAATTTGTTAATATGTTATTTGCATATTATAGTTTCCCTATTTGTTTTTCAAAAAGGTCACTAAAATTTACTATCCTTTTTAGTGTTTTCAATATAAAACGATGGTATAGATGTTTTCCCCACTCAAAATGCACAATGCACATTAAGTATCCTTACAATATTCACACCAGAAAAATGCTTGTTTAAACAAAAAATGTAATGGCACTAAATTAAAACATTATATTACATATAATGTCACATTATATTTGAATCATTAGCCAATTATTAGCCCACATCAGCCATTATAACTAATCATTGCGTAACGTAGTTAATGTTATGTGCCTTGTACATTATGTTAGAGCGCCGCTCATCTTCAGCCGCTGTCCCTCCCCTTGTACTGTGTCTGCAGTCTCCTGTCAATCAAAATCTTGTTTCACAGAATGACTGATTGTATCATGTGACGAGCAGCTCAATAGAGGTGTGCGGTATGGATTTTTTAATAGCAATAATGATTGGCCAAGCTCGGGATAGGGTAGGTGGGGTGACTGGAATGGCTGCAGAATGACTTGCATTCTGTGAATCCTACAGGGAGGCCCATAATCATATCCGGATTAATTAGCACAAGACGATTTTAATGGAATTTCTCAGGCATCCACTGAAAATCTGTCTGCTCAATTCAGGCAATACGTGAACAACTGTCCCATTATCTGTTTATTTTAAATGTAAGGAGTAAAATACACTTTTTATTGCAGAGAGTGTCCTTGCACTTTAAAAGTATTAAATACAATTAATACTGTACATAGTTCACATTGAAATGTTAATGTGAATGATAATGATTCTGTGATCTCATGTTGTATAAGTTTGTTTTCTCATACTTTACATTTTACATTTTACATTTACATTTAGGCATTTGGCAGACGCTTTTATCCAAAGCGACTTACATTGCATTATACTACACATTGATCATTATACATTGAGTATGTGCAATCCCTGGGATCGAACCCATGACCTTGGCGTTATTAACGCCATGCTCTAACCACTGAGCTACAGGAAAGCTAAATACTGTGGTGTGTTTGTCTGGAGTCATGAGAGGCATTTGTGATATGATCTGATATGATGTGCTAGTAAAGTATTAAAGTTTGGCTGCCTCATTATGTCATACCATTGAAAACATTACAAATAACTTTTGTAAATGTCAAAAAATACAGTTAAAATTGCAACACAAAAATATTCCCACTCCTGTGTTCTTCCCTTCTTTTTCTTTCTTTTCCTTCCCTGTTCTCCTTTTCTTCCTTTCTATAAAATCGCAACAGTAGTATTTCTTTACTCTTGCTCTTTTTCCTTTCATTCCTTTCCTTTTCATACAATAATGCAGCTTACTTATAATAAATACAATACCCTGTATTTCTAAGGGCTGTGGCATTGCTGTTCTCATTGTATGACTTCTCATGCTGCATGAAGCCCAATGTAAAGGGAAAAACATTTCTCTCTCATACACATATACACACATCTCTCTCGCTCTCTGTCTCGCTCTTTTTCTAACTGCAGTGCCACGCCTGCCCAACACAAATAGTCTCTGAATCAGAGGTCTGGATTCAGACATGCCCAGATCAGTCTGCTAGTATATCATTTACAAATTTATCTCCTGTCATTTGAGCATGTTTCAAAGAATATTATTTACCTAATAGGTAGGCGATGGCAATGTGACAAGATACTATTTCCATAATTAAAAACCGAAATATGGCAGACATACAATTTAGGAGTGCTAACCCTTTTAGGGCACTAAAAGTGTGATAAAGACAGCCATTTTGTCTCTAGCAATGCTAACCATTTTTACCATTTAGAAATGCTAATCATTTAGCAATGCTAACCACTTTAGGGCACACAGCAGTGTATAGAGAGTGATAGAGACAGCCATTTTGTCTCTACCGGCTGTCTCTTTGAAATGGAAAACAGGCATACAGTGTGCAATAACAATGATTTAAATTTATTTTCCTGCATTCCTTTAATTTTTAAATATATTGCACTTATAGATTATTGATAGATTTTTATCATATATTTAAAATCTACGTTTTTATTCATTGTAATCTTTCTAAAACTTGGGATTCATGTTTTTATTGTTTCACACAGAATGCATTGTAGCAGACTATCACGGCCTTTAACAGATAGTCTGGAGATCTCACAACCATCAGTTAGGACAGTTTGTGTGTGTGTTTGCGGTTTGTCCATCCACAGAGGAGACGTTTAATACATACGACAAGATTCAGCCAAGTAGCTCGTCACAAGACTTTGCTTGAATTTATAATGAGCAACTGCCTTGTTACCTACAACTGGTACATGATAGATCTAGTGTGAGTTTTATAAGAGACGTGTGTGAGTGTGATTATTTGCATAGCTCATTTCTCTTTTGTTACATTACACTTCACATGTATTTCCTTTCGGTTTTTCTGATTAATGCCGACTAGAAGCTTTGATTTCCAATCAGAATCTGAAATACTGATGTATGTTGGTCACAGGCAATTTACACTGGCTTGATCGTTTGAAGCAATTTACTAGTCATGTTTACAGTGAAGTATAGTGCTAGTGTGTTTTGAAGCACAGTAGCTTCAAGATTAACTATCAAATTTAGCAGTTAAATAACATTAAATGAAGCTGTTGGCTATGTTTGCATTAATCTATTTAAACATATTGGCTTTTGCAAATGACAGATTTTGGCCCCTAAGACGTCAGTCAAAAGATTTTTTCCCCTCAAAAATTACTTGATGAACTGGAGATGAACTGATCCTTTCTGCCATTGGTGCATTTTGCCTTTAGTAGCTGCAGAGAGTTTAATAAGAGTTTAAACTGCATTTTCGTGTATCTGACAGCTTTGAAAAGACCATCACATTTACACACTTGTGTATTTACCTAAATCTAAATAGCTACTACAAGCTAATTCTAAAGCTAATCACTGTAGACTAATCCTAATGGTAAAAGAAACGTTTTATACTTAAAAAACATAAAAAAAAATATTTGCTTGTGAATTATTTTTTAGTTGAGAATAGCCTCTTATATCTCCAAAGGTTTTGTCAGATTTGTCAGAACTCCTAGGGATGAACATGTTCCTAAAATACTGCAAAGTAAACCCTTGTATGCATACATACATGCAAAATACAAATGTGTACATGTACATTTTGTAATTATGAAAAATGTTTTTCTATCAATGTTTTGTCCCATGTATCGCATTTTACCGCACTACATAAAAATGAATAATAATTAAGATATTAAATGTATCTAATCGTCAAATAATGCTAAGTGTCTTTTCATCACGGCTGTATTTGCACCAAGCGTTGGCCCACCAGCACTAGCCAGACAATCGCAGACGCTTAGCCACGCTCTGCTTGTGTGTTGGTGTGATTGTATGATTGATCCTTCTGTTAGGTGTCCTGCTGAGATCTGAAGATGTTTAAACTGCTAAGCAGAGTCCCAGAATGTGGGATGGGTGGGCCAGCATTCTGCTGACAAAGCCTATAGCTGTCAGTAGGGCTCAGGAGAAATGGGCCTGTCTATCAGAATTTTGATACTAACTCGTGTTAATACTTACCGTGTTTGGGAAGTCTGACTGGGATTGTGGCACAGCACCCTCATGCCCCTCCCCCCAAACACGCACACATACAGTTAAGGCCTCCACAGAGCTCAGCTCAGGGTAATTTCCTTGAGAGCTTTAATTACAACCAGAAGCCATTAATGTTTGGGCCAGCATTTAGCAAGCAGACTGAGCACAACAATCTATCCCTGTTTGTTGTCTGAATAGAATGGGGTTTACCTTAGCAGAAATTCATAATGCTCAACTAATAAGGGCTTATATTTGTCAGAGAACGGTTATATTTGTCAGAATTCATTAGCTTTATTAACTGTATATATAATAGCTAGCAATAGATAGATAGTGATAAAACAGTGACTGGGTTTTGTTGGTAGGCTGCATGTGGGATGTGTGAGATAAATGAGATGCTTCTAATGTACCAGACAGACTGTCAAAAGAACATCTGGTACTTTAACAGGAAGTGGCCACAGCACCGTCCATCAAGATGACTGCTGTACAAACCCTACTGCAAAAATAACACTTTACAATATTCAGACAACCTGTATTAAAACTGCAATTAGTTTGTTTCTACGATGACAATTTGAGGTTATTATTCTTTTTAAGGGACAGTTCACCAACCATAAAAAAAATTCTTCCTTAGAAGCAAAAAGTCATATAGGTTTGGAATGACATGAGGGTGAGTGAATGATGGAAGAGTTTTAATTTTTGGGTGAATTATCCCTTTAAGTCTAATAACTTAAATAAATAAATAAATGAATTTATTCATTTAATTTATAAGTCAAATTAATTAAACCTTTTAAAATAAAATATGTTTAATTGTTATATATATTTAATTGTTATTGTTTTCAAAGAAGAGCTTTTTTTAAACATATCAAGTATCAACACTCTGGCAATGTCTATGATGTCATAAATTATTAGAAGTCACCCTCTATGGATTCATTCCATTTTACATACACAATTGGCAGGCGCTTTTATCCACAGTGACCCAAAGTGCCATCAGGGTACATTTTAGCAAATTGAAGCAAAGCTCTGATCTTGGACTGGCTAAAACCCTGCTGTACCAAGTGAGCTACAAGAACGCTTTTGTGCACATTATTTTCAAAAGATTAAAATCAGTTTCAATACAGCCCTGCTGTAAAGGCGAAATCTGCATGACTGCAGGTATCAGAGGAGTTAATGTAATGTGGACACTGAATCATTCAGGTCAATATGAAAATTAAACTCCACAAGCTTCAATAAGGCCATTAAAATCCTCAAAGACTGCTGGCAGTGAGCAGAAAGAGGGCATGATTATTTCTGCCTACCACAAAGATGGGTCATTATATTATATGTGTCACTTTTTATAAAACAGTTAGTTCCAGTCCTTGATTCTGATTGGTCAATAGCTGTGCTTTATTCATAATCAAACACAACTGATCCTGATCAAACACACCTGACTGCTTCATCCAACAATTCTGTGTATCACTGCGCAGCACCCTTAGCAACCACCGTTAGCAACAAAAACATATATGGTGCTAAGGAATTATAACAAAATAGATGGATGTTTTTTCGAATGAGAAAACGAATGTGAAAAATAAGCAGTTGTATTTGTGTGAGGAATATCACTTGTGTTTACAAAAATAACAGCGTAAGGAAACAGCTCTGTTTTGATTAGTGATGGGAAGTTCGGCTCTTTTCAAAGATTCGGCTCTTTTGGCTCGGCTCCCTTAAAAGAGCCGGCTCTTACGGCTCCCAGATGGCTCTTTATTTAGTATCACTCAGAGCCTTCTATTTAAGCCCAATTTATCAATTGTGAATGTTTTGTGTATTGGTAAGCAACTTTTTAATTCCTTATTTTTCATTAAAAAAATACACAGTTACTATTTTTTAACATTTTAATAAAACTTTAATTGAACAATTGAACACAACCACAGCAAACAAATCAAATAACCTAAATAAAGGGAAAAGTCTTAACATATATAATAAACATATATAACAAAACACTTTTGTCTTTAGTGCAGGTTGGCATTGAGAAATATGAGATGCCTCAGCTTGGATGGGCTGATGCGATTTCTCCTCTCTGTAATTACTTGTCCTGTTTTTGAGAAAACTCTCTCTGAGGGCACCGATGTTGCAACAATGCAGAGTCTTCCTACCATTACCTTAACCAGGCGTGGGTAGACAGAAGCCTTGCCCTCCCACCAGATCAGTG
>JAZGTJ010001646.1:41692-52435 GCA_036877575.1 Botia almorhae | reverse complement strand
TTAGAACAAAAGCTCATCATTACTAATACAATTTAATCAAATGTGATAAAATAAAGATGTGTTTAAATTGATTAAATTAGTTAGAGACAAGTGACGTCAATCTTAACAATGGGCAGCAGGGGGCGTGAGAGTACCGCGGTACGCCACGAGAGTGTATCGCGGTATTTCGGTTCGGTTTGTAATATCGTTACACCCCTACCAATAACCTTTGACATACTCTGAAAACGTATACGTATACGTCTATATTTTGATATAATATTAGATCTGTCCACGTCACTGTTTCTGCCTCTCTGCTGTCTGAAGGCCATCATTAAGTTACAGAGTTACAGGATATTGTTGCAGTCATGTTACATCATTGATTGGAGTATTTGTGCTGTCTCTCTGAGACATTTCATCTGTGGTTGATTTTTGATGTTGGAATAAATCTCTGCTGTATCTTGACGTTTCATATCTCAGTTTAAAAAATTCACCTCTGTTCAGGATGCAGTGATTCAAAAGCGTAGCAGGTCTGGTCTTCAATCAGCCTCTCTGATCCCATTTCACTGACTCCCTGTAGCTGCCTGCATCAGATTTAAATCACTGAGCCTGGTCTTCAAGACAGTTACTGAAACCTCAACTCACTCTGTCAGATATACGCGCCCTCCCACCATCTGTGTTCTGTAAATGAGTGACGCTCATTGTTAACTTACAATGAAGTACCAAATCACTCGTAATGACATTCACCTGTTCTGTTCCTGTCTGAAGGAATGAGCTGCCAGCCTCCACCCGATCTGCTGAGGCCATCACAACTGAAAACAGCTGTTTTACACACACCTGACTCATCCCTGATGCTTAGATGTTTAATATCATCTTGCTCCACTGTCTCTAACATTAAAACTATTTCTACTTGTAAATGTAGCTTTGTAAAACTGTGCTGAAGTGTTGAGTACAGTGGAGTAAGTGTTAAGAGTAAGTGTAGGCTAACTCTGTCTGAAACCCAAAGCTCAGTGTGTGTGCTCTCTGCCGTGGACAGGAAGAAAGAGCAGACAGCTTTAGTGGACTCACACTGCTTTCTGTTTTCTTCCGTTTATACACATGGAACTGCAGGAGAGAGGGAACACAATACCAGAGATGTTTCATCTTTCAGTGTAAACCAGTTCAGGTCCAGGAGTGCTGAGCATGCTGAAGCATTTGAGTGCTGCTAATTCCTCTTGTTGACCACTCAGAGGTCAACAGGTCACTGGCTGAAAAACCTGTTTTCAGCATGAGCTCCATGAAAGCCAAACTGAACACAATTGCCAGGAGATCTGATGGCGTTTCATATGTTTACAGCAAGGTTAATTTAGTAAACGAAAACTGAAACTAAGACGAAAACGACTGGTTAAAAAACATTTTCGTAAACTGAAATAAAATCAGAAATTCATTATAAATGAAAAACTAAAACTAAACGAAAGTAGCATCAGCTATTGAAAAACTAACTAAAATAAAATAATAACTGCCCAAAATAAACAATTGTTTTCGTATTTAATAAGCGTTCATCCCACTGCGGAAAATATGATGTGTGGCTGTTTAGTTTAAACCAACAGGTTGTTTAATCGTGCATCACCTGTAGATGGCGAATGATAGAAGCTGCCTGAGGCTGACAGCGAGAAACATTAGTTAACTGATAGATAAAGAAGACGGACATGAATGATGGCTGCCAGTAGGAAACGCCAGAACCCTGTTTAGGACTATTTCGAATTCAATTCTGAAACTGGAAAAAGCAAATGCATTGTTATGCTCAACAACACCCATTGTGGTTTTGAAATTAAGGGAAAAAACCCAACAAATCTTAAAGTACAACTCCAAACAAGCCATCGCGAAGAATACAAGTCATTCATGGCAAAAGATTCGGAAAGGAAAACTACTAATGACAATGTCTGCGAGAGTGCTGGTTCTCAAATTCAACTTGGCAAGCAGCAGACTCTGACATCGTGCTTACAAAGGTCGGAGGCACTGTGCTAAACTATAATTACTCAAACTAAACTGAAACTAAATATATAAAAACGAAATAGAAATTTTTTCACAAAATAAAAACTAAACTAAAACGAACAAAACCATTAATAAAACTAACTAAAACTAAACTAAAATTTATATTAAATACACATTTGAAAACGATATTATAATAAAAACTAATTTAAAAATGCAGAACTATAATAACCTTGGTTTACAGTGTGTCTACAAACAAAATTAGACTCGTGTTACTGAGCAAGTGAAAGCAATATTCTGTACTGTGAGTGTAATAAATGAAAGTTCTCACAAAGTTTTGTGTAAAAATGATTTCCTCAGTCATGTGCTGTTATAAAAGAGTTTGAAGAATCTTGTTCATTGTAAGCAGATCTGTTACGCCCCAAAACAGACTTGAGTTTTAAAGAGGACGTTTGGTTCAGGGTAGTGATAACAGTATTTTCATGTTTTGGTAAAATATTTTTGTAATATGTTTCTCATGTCCTCTCTTTAGTAGCACTAGAGGCAGAGGGAGGTTCTTAAATGAATTAAACAGCTTCTTTTATAATCAACTCACAAGTTCTTGTTGTCTGAACAGGGGCTGAACCTCTAGTGAGAAACACAGACAGCTGTGTGTCTCTGAGGATGACAAGTGTATTTCTCATTATCACAGGCAGGAGTGTGTGGCCACGGAGGAAACCCCTCAGGTTTTCTTCTGTTGCTGTGAGGGCAACTTCTGCAATGAGAAGTTCACACACCTGCCTGACATGAGTGATGGACCAGGTAAGGACACTCTACACGACCCCTCCCTTACTGTACAGACATCACTCTGACCCCACGCGACCCCTCCCTCACTGTACTGGCATCACCCTGACCCCACACGACTCCGCCCTCACTGTACTGGCATCACCCTGACCCCACACGACTCCGCCCTCACTGTACTGGCATCACCCTGACCCCACACGACTCCGCCCTCACTGTACAGACATCACTCTGACGCCATGCAACCCTGCCCTTACTGTACTGACATCACATGGGGCAGTTGTGGCCTACTGGTTAGTGAGTTGGGCTAGTAATAAGAAGGTTGCTGGTTCGATTCCAGCACTGGGGGGTTGCAACTGAAGTACCCTTGAGCAAGGCACATAACCCCCAATTGCTCCCCGGGTGCAGTAATGTGCTGCCCACTGCTCCGGATGTGTGTGTGTTCATGACCTGCAGTGTGTGTTCACTCCTCACCAGTGATGGGTTAAATGCAGAGGTCACATTTCGGGTATGGGTTACCATATCTGACAAATAGGTCAATTTCACCCTGACACCATGCGACTCCGCCCTTACTGTACAGACATCACTCTGACCCTACGTGACTCCTCCCTCATTTTACTGACACCCCTTACTTCTCTGTCTCTCTCTCTCTGTCTCTATCTCTCTCTCCCTCCTCAGAGGTCTGTCTAACTATCTGTCTGTCTCTCTGGTTGGTCAGAAATCCAGTCTCCAGCCCACATGTGGTCTCTGTTGAATGTGCTGGTCTACTCCCTGCTGCCGATAAGCACACTGTCCATGGCTCTGCTCGTGGTCTTCTGGATATATCGACACCAGAAGCCACCCTACGGTCATGTGGAGATCAGCGAGGTCCATCTTCTCTCTCTCTACTGCTCGTCTGTTTCATACACACTTTGTCTTTGAGGAATCCCTCAGTATTTCAGCAGCTGTGGGTCATTTCCTGTATCAGCTCTGTCTGTGGGGCTCCATCTGCTGGTGTTTTGTTGTCACTACTCAGTAGATGTTTGTAGTTTCCTCTTACAGAAACATGCTAATCAATTTTATTATTACATTATTAAAATGTAACTTGCTTCTTCTCTATTATGATTATTGTGATGATTATTTGGTGTATATAAAAATACACTGAGCTTTCCTGTAGCTCAGTGGTTAGAGCATGGCGTTAACAACGCCAAGGTCATGGGTTCGATCCCAGGGATTGCACATGCTCAGAATCAATGTATAGTGTAATGCAATGTAAGTGGCTTTGGATAAAAGTGTCTGCCAAATGCCTAAATGTAAATATACAGAAGTGAGTATATTGACGGTGCTGTAGCATGTTTCCTCAGTAACTTAGAACTGTCGATGTTGTTGATATTACTGTTAGTATGAATGCTATCAGTCAGATGTAGATGACTTAAAATGATCTTATTCTTTGTCCTGGTGTGTTTTTAGGACCCAGGTCCAACTCCCCCCTCACCCATAGCGAGACTGAAGCCCCTACAGTTGCTGGAGGTTAAAGCCAGGGGGCGCTTTGGCTGTGTTTGGAAGGCCCAGATGATGAGTGAATATGTAGCAGTGAAGATTTTTCCAATCCAGGTTCATCCTGATAACTGTTTCCTCTGCTTGACATAAACCTAGACGATGTCTGCATGTAACAGCACGTCTGCGTGTAACGGCACGTCTGCATGCAACAGCACTGAAACCGTTGCAAATAAATGAGTTTTCAGTGGGTTTTTCAGTCATGTATGGTGTTGTTTTGTCATGCTCTCAGTATTTTTCTAATCAGGAAATGAATGCGATTTAGTTTGTTTTTTACTCCTCTGTGTCCCACAGGACAAGCAGTCATGGGAGAACGAGCAAGACATTTTCACTACACCAGGCATGAAACACGACAACATTCTCAGTTACGTGGCCGCAGAGAAACGTGGCTTGAACCTGGAGATGGAGTTCTGGCTGATCACTGAGTTTCATGAGAGGGTAAGAGGAGCTGGACAGGGTTCTTAAATCTTTAAATCTTTCTGCTATTTCAGTGTTTGACGTTTGTTGTTCTCTGGTCTTCAGGGTTCTCTGACAGACTATCTGAAGGGGAACGCAGTGAGCTGGAGTGATTTGTGTCACATTGCTGAAACGATGGCTTGTGGTCTTGCATATCTGCATGAAGATGTGATGCGATTTAAAGGAGAAGGTCCGAAACCTGCCATAGCTCACAGGTGTGTTGACAATCATCATAAAACCAGGAAGTCTGGTAATATCTCAGTCATAACAGTGTGATGTTAGAACTGCACTCCGTCAGTTTTTGATCTGAATGACCACACAGGGACTTCAAGAGTAAGAATGTGATGTTGAAGGCCGATCTCACGGCGGTCATCGGTGATTTTGGTTTGGCGGTTCGGTTTGAACCTGGTGAACCTCCAGGAGACACTCACGGCCAGGTGAGAGCTGTCATACAGATGTTTCTGCTCACTTTCAGACGTTCACCTTGGAGGTCAGGAGTCTGTTGTGTTCCTGTCATGTGATCTTGTAGCTTAGCTGGTACAGCCACATTTATGGGTTCAATTTATCATAAATTTATGATAAATTTATCATAAAACACATACGTTTTTCTAGGGTTGTAATTTTAAAGTGTTTGATGGAGTTGTCTAAAAGTTTGGCTGGTTTCTCCGGTCAGGTGGGCACACGGCGGTACATGGCCCCCGAGGTGCTGGAGGGAGCCATTAACTTTCAGAGGGACGCCTTCCTGAGGATAGACATGTATGCCATGGGCCTGGTGCTTTGGGAGCTGGTGTCTCGCTGTACAGCTGCCGACGGTGAGCAGAACCATCAGACAGGCCACGAACGTTATTAGATAATAATCGTTTCCTGTGAGGCATAACAGTTATTAGGAGCTGTTCTAGTAAGTTCCAGCTGTTACAGTCTGATTTCTTGTGTTCTGATGATGATCATTGCTGTGCTGTTCTCCTGTAGGTCCAGTAGATGAGTACATGTTGCCGTTTGAGGAGGAGATCGGACAACATCCCTCACTGGAGGATCTGCAGGAGGTTGTGGTCCACAAGAAGCTGCGGCCGGTGTTTAAAGACTCCTGGATGAAACATTCTGTGAGTTTATTCTGGTTCAGTTAAGTAGTCCAAGTAGTTTTAGAAGATTTTGACGGTTGCTTCACGTTTGTCTGTGTGGTTTGTTTGACGTGTGTGAACAGGGTCTGTCACTGATGTGTGAGACGATCGAGGAATGCTGGGATCATGATGCAGAGGCAAGACTTTCGGCCGGTTGCGTGGAGGAGCGACTCTCTCAGATACGCCGCACCAACAGCGCCACTACCTCAGACTGCCTGGTTTCCATAGTGACATCAGTCACCAATGTGGACCTGCCACCCAAAGAGTCCAGTATCTGATTCACACCGCAAAGCTCAACCTCAAACGAAACAACCCTCGTCTTTCCAAACTCAGAGAATCTCAACAACATTAAAGCAGCTGCTATTTTATTCTAACATTTTTTAACTTTATGATTATTATTTTAACTACCAGCACACTTCTCTACTGTATTTGTATCATTAGAGCAACACACCAGATTTTTAAAGACACACATGGAGAGAGAGAGAGGATGTTCAGGTGCCGACAGATGAATGCAGAGCACTGCAGGTACTTCTGCCCTTCACCTCTGACCTTCAGTTTCCTTTCCATTGTTTGCTTTCTTTTGATCAACACTGCTGCAAAACCCACAAGGAGAATTATGACTGTTACACACGAAATTGAGAATCCTCGTGGGAGTTTTCCCTTTCTGACAGTATGTGCTATTCAAAAGTCTTTTATGGAACTAACGGGTGTCAAGGAACATGGAAAAAGACAACTGGACTAATTTCCTTTATTTTTCTTTGTTTTTTGTGGTGTTGAAATTGATGACTGTGAAATGAGTTTGGTTGGAAGTTTAATCGAGTGGAAATGGCTGAAATCTCTTCGCAGGGTGACTTTGACACGTGGCTTTGCATTTGAAATGGAAACATTGAGTTCGGTACAGAAATCTTTCTCAGGTATCTCTTGTCAAGGGGTTGTGGGGTCCATGTCTGCCTTCCCACATCATCAGTAGGACAGAAATATTATGGTGCCCTGAGAATTTAACTCTAATTATCCACACAAAACATGCAAGGCCACAAAGCATGTGTGCGTGTGTTTGGTGCCGAGAGAGAGTGTGAAAAGCAGATGAAATGCGTCAGTCTGCGGTCACGTTTCTTCTGTGTGTTATATCTTGTAATAATGCAGCAGGTGTTTCAGATATTTGACTGAAGGACATTGTGATACAGACAAGAATCTCCATTGATTCATACAGTAGCTGCGAGAAACACATGAAAACAGTCATAGTTCTCACCAAAATCTAAAGAAAATTCAAAGAAATTATACTTTAAGACAATTAAACCTGCTTTTAAAACATGTGACACATTTCATATTAAGAATAGTGTCAATTAGACATGCAACAAGGACGTCAGAATAAAAACACAAAAAATAATGCTCAAATTCACAAATGGCACAAAAACAGTTTTCATTGTCTTCATACAGAATAGAGTTTCTGCTTTTCTTTAGATTTCACCTGGACATGTTTGCTGCGATTCACACTGAAAGTGTTTGTGTGTTTCAGGTCCCTATATGTGTTTCTTCACAGAAACTCATCTGATATGCTGCTCCTGTCACACACTTTATTTCAGGGGCAAATATATTTTGTCTTAAAAGTGGTTGACTCTAATCCACACTGTTATATGACATGAGCGAATTTCCACAGTGCTGCTGCTGGAATGAAATGTGGCCATTTATCTCAGTAAAGTTAAGCCTCAGATGCAATTGCGCATCAACAGACATGAAAAGGCTTCCGACGTGACAGAGTGCAACTCAAAACAATAAAATTAGTTGTAAAAGGACAAAAATAAATTGTTCATGAACCACAGACCACCTCAAACCAGAAATACCTCAGATTTTCTAAGCGTATGACATCTGTTATATATTTTGTTAGTTGTGTTGACTTGTAGTAACTATATTTTGGTGTAAGTTGGATTTTATGATTAGGGAAGATGTTTTTGAGAAGTTAAAAAAATAAAAAAACAAAACTGAAAAAGTCTAAAATCTTGTGCTTGCAGGTTCTGTTGTCTAATGAGAGAAGGCTGGATGTAAATAGCTGGACAGTGGTACAGTGATACAGGGCCTCGTTCTCATCCTCCTGCACTTTTCTCTCTTATTTCATGGGACACTGAACCTTTGGTGCTTCGTCCAAAAACTCAAACACATTGGCCCATTTTTACTTGCACAGTTTTGTATGTGACCCTCTGTCAGTGTGATGGGAGACAATCTGTGAAGCTGTTGTTCAAAAGCATTACTTCTGAGATGACCTTGAATGAGAGTGTTAATATCACTTCACTCTTACCTAATTACCCAGATGCTGTTGATGTGAATTCTTGTTTGCTTTAAAAGTGTTCTGGTGGAGCTGAGCTTTTATTTCAGAGCCAAATAAAGGTTTGGTGTCCCTACAGTGCCATTTCACTCTCTATACCCCGATGCATTGCAGCGGTTGCTTCGGTTTCCTCTCAAACTCAGAGCTTTAAGTTCTTTTTAATTGATCATGTGCCAGGACTGAGACGTGTCATGTTTCATAACTGTCTTTGCTCTTCAGTCAGCTTCAGTGAGGTCTTGTTAAATGTAGAAACTGATATGTTGATGTATTGAGTGTTCGTCAGTACTGTGTGTTTCCACCTCAGACATGAATGCTTTCAGGAAATCACATTTTCTTCAGGTTACAGTGGTACAAATACCCTTTTAACTAGGAAAGTTTGTATGATTCAGAAAAGGAGTTTCCAGCAATATCTCCAGCAATAGATTGTGTTCTGTCTGGGCATTGATATGAACCTTCAGGTGACCTACCAAAATGATTTGAAGTCATAGATGGAAACGGTCTGTTGGCCTTTGTCATGTTTTTATCGACTGATCTGCTTTTGTTTCACACGAAACGTACGATATGTAGCCGAATTCCTTGCATTTATACATCTGCAAGTTTATAACCAAAGGTTCCTGGAAGAACTTGTAAGATTGTCTTTCATTCTCTGCTGGTTCTCCACAGACACAGCAGGAAGATTCAGATGATGTTTCAGTTTCTCATGCTGTGTGGCGGCTTGATCACAGGCAGCTTTAATGACTGTGTGCTGTAACTCTTTTAATTGGATAGATAACGGAGAGATGAGGATGTCGTTTCTGCACAGAAACAGTCCAGTATTTCTCCAGTGTGTCGTCACCTCTGCGGCTCAGTTTGACCCTTTCATATTTTTCTCTAATTTAAAGTAAAAGGAAAACAAAAGAAGAAATGGCTTATAGCATATAGAACTTGTTTTATAATTAATACAAAGCAAAATGGTTTACTGTTAACATGATAAATATCCTGAAGAACTGAATTATAGTCACTTTTACTGTTTGTATATATTATTTGCATATATTAACTGCTGCACTTTCAGGTTTAAAATTTGGTACAAATCCTATTGGTGCTGAAAATAGGCATCATTTTTACAGGAAAATATATTTCAGGTTTTTTAGTTTGATTTAGGGGTGAAATATGACCCGAGATATCCTTGGCAGATTTTGGTCTTGTCTTGATTTGGCACAGCCACGTTTGAGGGTGTGTGACCTGATAGCCAGATATGTTCTATTCATTTCAAACCCCTGATGTTTGGAGGGATTCTAATGTGCCGGTTCCTATTACAGAAGCAGCTGCTGTCATGTTTTCATCTCCCTCTGGCTCTCTTCACATCTCATCTTGTTATACCCTGCAGGAAAAGATACCTAAAATATATAGATGTATATATACACATCTATAAAATATGAAACCAGCTGTAACTCTGAACTGTTTTCAGGAAGCGATACCTCAGAACTCATGTGAAACAGTGTTGACACTCATAACAAACCTCTTTTGATGCTGATATGACATGTATGAAGAGCACTTGACAGACACACGACCTCTTTCCTCTCAAATTTCTCAGCTCCCAACAGATGTCAGATGCCAAAGCACCCAAAGAACGACACAATGTAACTGACAGAAATGGAAAAATTTCAGTCTGTTTGTTTGGTTCTGTTTTAGAAAAAGGACAGATCATTGCAATTCAGGAAGAGTTATGTTACAGCTACAGCATTACAATTAATGTACAAGCAACTACAGTATATAATCTGTGCTAGATTATAACTACAGTATATAATCTGTGCTAGAGATTAAAGATTTGGCTGTTTGGGATCTGTGACCCACAGGAGTTTGTTTGGATGTTTTTATAATCAGACACGTCTGCAGTTTGGATGCTGAAGGAACTGCATGTGAGATGAGGGAGGTTTTCTCAGACGCCTGTCAAGGGCTTTATATCTGACGTGCTGTTTCACCAGAATATGTGATATGTACATGTTGTAGGTCTTTCACTATTGTAGCTAAAACTGTAGAACAGATATGACTTGTACTACTGAATTTAACATAAATATACTAAAAATCTGTATAAGACAAGATGTACACAGAGAGTGGAGCTTGTCGCTGTAAAATCATTTTTTCGACTGAAGAGAATGTTATCTATCAAATGCCCTGGAAAAATGCACACGTGTTGTGTTGCTGTAATGATTTTCTTGAATGATCATTGTAATAGTTCATTTGCAGTGAATCATCGTGTCTTTTACTGTGCTCATTTTAGAAGTTAGAGTTTGGACTGAATTTGTCTGCTGTTGGGATGTGCTTGTTTCGACTCTGCATTGGTGCCAGAATGAATGTAGTGTTTGACCAGTGTGAAACAGCCACAGCCTGACTGCTCGAAGGCAAAACTAGAAAAGATTATTTCAGTATCTTTTTGTATATGAAAGTAAACAATAAATACTGATAAAGCATCATTTGTTTGTGTGTCAACTCTAAAGTCTGTGTTATGAGTGAGAGCGAGCGAGCACTGTGCACTCTGACATATACCTCAAATACCACCTTTACCTGGTAAATTGGTTATAGGTGATCTGTCGATAGACACAGATG